>RJWJ010001092.1:0-59482 GCA_004363605.1 Indri indri
GTGTGTGTTCTTGGGCCAGAGGATGGATCTGTCTGGGATGGGAGGAGGCCCCTAGGGAGTGAGAAGAGATTAGTGAAAGCTGTTCCAATGTGACTGTCTCCCCATTCCCTTTTGTGGTCCCCTGGGAGTGTGGGCAGTGAGTTTAGATAAGCTTTGATAAGTGTCCTAAAGGTGGTTTGGAGAGTAGAGGGTAACAAGGTGAGAAGCAAGCAAGGGGGGTACCTGTCTAGGTGTGAGACCCCACATCCACACACTCCAGCTCATATAGTGCAGGGAGGGACCCCCACCCCCACTCACTCTCTGCACATCTATTCTCCAGAAGCATCTTTCCTTTTTTTTTTTTTTTTTTTTTTTTTGAGACGCAGTCTCACTCTCTTGCCTGGGGCGAGTGCCGTGGCGTCAGCCTAGCTCACAGCAACCTCAAACTCCTGGGCTCAAGCAATCCTACTGCCTCAGCCTCCCGAGTAGCTGGGACTACAGGCATGTGCCACCATGCCCGGCTAATTTTTTTTTCTTTATATATTTTTAGCTGTCCAATTAATTTCTTTCTATTTTTGGTAGAGACGGGGTCTCGCTCTTGCTCAGACTGGTCTCGAACTCCTGAGCTCAGAACTATCCGCCCGCCTCGGCCTCCCAGAGTGCTAGGATTACAGGCGTGAGCCACCGCGCCCGGCCTTAGAAGCATCTTTCAATCCTGATTTTCTGGCACAGGGGAGGGAAAGATGCTGTGGTTGGATGGGGAATCAGTGGTTTGGCCCTTCCTTGCTCTCCTTGCTTTGGAGAGGGGCAAGGCAGCCACAGTGTTCCATACCCATGACTGGAGCCACTGCCAGTGGCTCCCAAAACAATTCATATCAGGGTGTCTTGCTTGGTTCCTAGCTGCTTTCCAGCCTGTGGGCCTCCTCACAGACCAGGCCCCTAGAGTAATGTGCCTGATGTTTTGGCTTAATTTGGCCTTGGAGGAGAGCTGGGACCATGGAAGAAGCCTCTGAAGGCTGCCCAGCCCCAGCAGAGAGGAAAACTTGTTGTTCTTACTTTCATGCTGGCAAAGGATGGACTTAGTGATTTTTCAGGCCTCTTGGTATCCACGGGTTGTACAAAGAAGTGATGTTTCAGGTGTTGCTTCCATTGAGTAAACCCTCTTCTTGCACTTCCATTTTAAGAAGGCTTGAAGAGGCAGTGGGAAGAGAAACCTCAAACCTGTAGGATATGGACACTTTAACACAGATGATGAGCTTCTTTATTTGTTTCTGTGGAAAGGTTGGCTTCAGTATAAGGAAGAAGAAAAAATAACCAAGTAGCTCTTTAAGAGCAAGTGATGAGAATATTCCTTCATTCTGAGAGGCAAGAATCAGTTTGTGAAAGTCAGAGAGGATGGCAGGGGGTGAGGAATGGAGTCAGGGCAGGACTCCTAGCAGCCTGGGAGCTGCATCACTTGGGGGTAAGGGGGTGAGACGATGTGTGTGGATGTTGGCTGGGAGGTTCTTCTCATCGGTTCCTGAGCCAGTGGGAGACATCGGGTCAGGAGGAGGCAGCTTTTCTGCACTGGTTTTTCTCCTCCCAGTGGAGGTAGCTGGGGTGGATGCAGGGATAGCGAGTCCTCTGTGGACCACAATCTGGACATGTGCAGATTAGGAAAGACATGATGACCCCATAAAGTCCCACTTAGTGATAGGGCATAGATTTCCCTTGGTCCTCCCACTCTGCTCTACAGCGAGGATTCTACGTTAGCAGAGGGGATCAGCATCTCATGGGCTATTAACTCCTCAGATCCTGATATCATCTTTGAAGTTTCCCCAGAGTAGTGAAAGAAACAAAAAAATAATCGAAATGGAAGAATCTACTTGCTGTGATAGAAGCATAAACAAAAACTAAGGGGTCCAGAAGAGGGAGCAGCTGTGTCTCGAGGGGTATGGAAAACTTTACACAAGAGGTGATGTTTGATATGAGCTTTAAAGGATGAATAGGAGTTTGTGAGTTGGAGAGTGTGGGGAAAGAAAAACACGTGAAAAGGCACAGAGAGAGGAGACAGCACGACACGCTGGGGAACAGAGAGTGTGGAGTGGGGGTGGGGATGGTGGTGTGGGGTGACAGGGCGTGCACCTGGAAAAGTAGTCTGTCTCCAGGGTGAAGATCTATGGATGTCAAGCTAAGAAGCTTGAACTTATATCCACGATGAAGGGAGAATTAGCAGAGATTTTGCTTCTTTAATTTTAATTTCTTTATTATATGAGCAATATACATATTTATTTATTTTTAAAGAATTTAGGTTATACAGATAAATAAACAAAAAGATCACTTTTAACCTTACCCAATCAAAGATAAGTATTGATAACAATTTGATCAATATCTTTCCATAATTCTATCATCTACCTATCAATTATCTCTCAATCTATCCATATTTTCATTCATCTATATTAGATTCTTATATTAAATAAGAAAATTATATATATATATTTCTTATTTATATAGGGACAACTATATATTTATAGTTGTGTCTGTGGGGGATTGGTTCCAGGATCCCTCCCCCCACCCACACCAAAATCCAAAGATGCTCAGTATATTACAACTGATATAAATGGTGTAGTATTTGCATATGACCCACACACGTCTTCCTGTGTACTTTAAATAATCTCTAGGTTACTTACACATAATACAACGTAAATGCTATGTAAATAGTTATCACATTGTATTGTTTTTCATTCATGTTATTTTTAGTGTAGTGTCATTTTTTATTGTGTTTTTTCCAAATATTTTCAATCAATGGTTGGTGGAACCAATGAATACAGAGGGCTGACTGCATATATCCCATTAATTTTCCAGATTTAAAAAGGACAGACATCTTTTCATTTTCAATGTACATATTCCCTGGCCTCATCCTTTTTATGGTTTCATGGTATTTCAATATATACGTGGGTACTAATCCAGTATGACTGGATCCTTACAAGAAGAGGAGATTTGGACATGGGTGGGTACAGAGGGAAGACCATGTGAAGACACAGGGGGAAGAATGTCATCTACACGCCAAGGAGAGAGGCCTCAGAAGAAATCAACACTGCTGACCACTTGATCTCTGACTCCTGACCTCCAGAACCATGAGCAAAAAATTTCTGTCGTTGAAGCCACACAGTTTGCAGTGCTTGTTGTGGCAGCCCTAGAAAACTAATATAACTGGAAAATACGAAGGAAATAGCTGGGGAGGTTGTAATTTCAAAAGTGTTTTTTGAATCCTCCTTCTACGCTTTCTTCTTAGCCACTGATGGGTTTGTAGTATTTCTGTAGAAAAGAAGCTCAGTGGTATAATCAAACTCTGTTTACTAAAGATATAAAAATAGTACAACTAATCAAATCAAAATGGTGTTATCAAAGGAATTCCCATCAATTTTCTAACCATTTGCTAGATAACTCTCTCATTTGATTAAACTTTTTCTTTTCTTATGAGCAATTGATCTTTGTAAATGTTCTGCATGTTCCCAAGGTTAAGTGTTTTAGCGTATAATTATCCTACATTGTGTTGATGAACCTCCAACAAGCTGTCCTCCATTCTTTGTGGACAATTTCAGCCTTGGGTTTGTTTACCTACGATTATTAACATATTTAAATGCAACTGCAGAATTCCAATGCTTAATTTTGAGTTGATGTGTTGGGATGTTTCAAGAGGAAATTAATGTAGCCGATAAAATAATTTCTATAATTTTCAGGCATTTTAATAGTGTGTGTAAGTGCGAGGCAAAAGTGTTATCGAGTTTTATTCATGGAGATTATTAGAAATTTATTTATATCTGGCATGAGGATTTCTGTTATAACATTTTCTAAAATGCTATCAGCTTGGAAAATCTGCGAATTGCAGATCAAATTGACACACGACATTTTCCTTGTGTGACTGCTACTGCAGAAGACTCTTGAGTTGCTTGGTCATCTGGAATGCTGAGAATCCATAGGCCTTTGCCATTTCGGAAGAATCTGACTCAATTCTCTCTCAAGGAAAAGTTGTCTTTATCTAAATCTGATGGGAGAAGTACCTGTGCTACCCGAGTTTCTTCTGGAAAACTCTCGTGGTTCTAAGTTGAGATTAGATGGAGTCTGCAAACTGGAAAAACATCCTCACTGAACTTCTCTCTACCCTCTCTGTGCCGTGGAACATCTATACAAGCTTGAGGATAGGATAGACCAGTCACTTAAGCTCAGGACATCAGCCTCTTACTTTAGTTCGGTTCCGTCCACTAACATTTTCTAAGCACTTTGTCTTTGTTGGGCTCTGGTTTGGCCACTGATGATACTAAAAAAAAGACCAGTCACCCTTTCCTCAAAGAGCTCACAGTATTACCAACACCTTATCCCTAAGTGTGCTCTGAAGATCACAAGAGCTGGGCAATGCTCTGTAGAAAATATATTTCCTGCTCAAATAAATGTGAAGCATTTAAGGAATGGTGTATATATTCTATTCCTTTCTGAGAGTCACACCGAATATCAACATACCAAAAATTCTACTGTAGACACTTTTTTTTTTTTTTTAAAAAAACAAACCAATCTCTAGGTAAAATATCTAGAAACATCGTAAGGAATACATTTCAGAAAAAGCTGAGGTTGTGTTGCCTTCCATTCTGGGATTTCTGCTGATTTGGGTCCTGTTGGTAACTGTCAAAGTTACATCTCACCTGATCTTTTGCTCGGTGTTCTTGGATACCCTATTTATGCAGCAGCAAGTGTTTATATAGGCCAAACCCTTTTACAAGGACCCCAAGGGCTTCTTTGAATTCTTTTCCTGTTACAGGGGATTTTATTGTTTTAAATATTGCTTACAGTAACTGCGTCACTGGCTGGGAATCTTTGGTTAAACTGAGATTTCGTAGTAATAGGATCCAATCCAGTCTCTGGGGCTTATTGTACACGCCGTTGGTTGGGTTTTTGTTCAGATTTATGAGGAAGATTGCGGTCCTACTGGTTTTAACCTCTCTTTAGATGATGAACTTCCTGAAGGCAGGGACTGAGGTTCCTCTTTTATCTGTTTGTTCATCTGCCCAGGCCATATCCCCTCCTTCCCCCATGATGCATAGAAAACTTTCCATATCTGGTGTCAAGCCTGAGTAGTATCTTTCAAGTTAGCAGCCCCTGCTTGTATGAAGGGGACACTAGGTATACATCAGGGTCATAGCATCCCTCTTCCCGCCACCTTTATCTTCAAGCTTAAATGTCCTACTTTTCTTGACCAAAGGCAAGGCAGGAGAAAGTTCTAGAAAACCTCAGACTTGGCCATCTTCCCATTTTCCCAGCCTTCGTATGACTCAGGAGTGTTATTTCCTGTTGTGTTTCTTGAGTTCCAGCCCCATTCCTGCCTCGTCACCACATTTCCTCAAACCTCACATGAATAGCCTGGCCACATCTAAGCACTACTGTAAGGTCAATGAAAGAGGACCAAGAAGAAGAAATGAGATTTTGAAAATCTGAGAATTAATAATAACGAAAACTGGTGTGTGGCTGGTGAGGTTGTCCTTTCTTTTCCCTCATCACCTCATGTTTTTGAAGCTATTTCATTCTGAAAGGGCTGTGTCTTGGGGAGAACAGGTAAGAACTGACAAGGTTGAGACCCTTCCTGTGACATTTACAGGAAGGGCCCCCACTCGGGGATCTGGTCTGCCCCATCCCAAACTGGGTGGCATTATTAATTTACTAGGTTTATGCCTGGGTCTCTTTGTGGCTCAAGGTATAATCCCTTCCTAGATCATCCATTATTCATAATTCATTTGGCTATGTCCCATGAAAGAAAAACAAATGAAGACAATGGGGTACTTTTCCTTGAAAAGCTCACAATCCAATGGTGGAAGCAGACACCCTAACAGGTCACTGAAATACTGCAATAAGCGTGCAAAAGGGAAAGGTACAGGGGACATGGGGGCATAAAGGAGGGGTGCCTGGTGCAGCCTGGGGATGGGTGATGTTAGAGTTGGCATCTTCTTAAACTGAATCATAAAGTAGGGGTCCACAGAACAGTTCTGCAAACCGATGGACAGTCAATATTAATAGTTTGGGCCTTGAGGGCCACACAGCCTCCATCCCAAATGCTCAACTCTGCCACTGTAGCAGGAAAGCAGTCCTAGATAACGTGTGAACAGTGGTGGGGCTCTGTGCCACTCCAACTTTATTTGTGAAATCAGGCAGATGGATTTGGCATGCAGGTCATGTAGTTTGCTAATGTTTTATCTTAAAGGATAATAATAACAAATAACTATATAATGCCTACTATGTACCAAGCACAGCACGCACACACACACACACACACACACACACACACACACACACACTCATTTAATCCTCACAGTGACCTTATGATGTTGGTGTCATAATCTCCATTTTATAGTTGAGGAATTGGAGGCACTAACAGGTGAAGAAACTTGCCCAACGTTCAACAGCTGGTGAGGGGTGGAGCTGGGATTAAACTCTAGGTTGGCCTTAGGGTTCGTGCACTCAGCGACTGCTCTACCCCAGGCAAGAACAGAAGGATATTCCAGGCAGAGGGACAGCATAAGCACAGGCCCACAGGCAAGAGACCATGGGAAGAGTGTATAGAGGGGCAAGTGGGAAGCAGAGAGTGACAAGAAATAAGGTGAGAAGGGGCCAGATTGTGGGGGCTTCGAATGCTGAAGAATGGGGGCTGTTAAATAATAAGGCAGCACCGGCGCCAGGGAAGAGGCGACACATTATTCTGAGATTTGACCCATCTCCCTTACGTTCCTGGGAGCAATGCTTTGACTGGAGGGAGGCAGGAGCGAGCGCCAGGTTCCTGCAGAGGCTAGGAAATGAACCGGAAGGAGAGTCCTTTGGCAGACACTGGTTTTCCTGAGGGCCAGCCCTGATTGGGGGATGGCCCTACCCAAGAAGCTCTTGAAGGGTGGGGGCAGTCTGAGCACAGCTTTGCTGGCCTCCCGCTTAGGTTGCCAGCCTGTTTGGCTTGGCAGAGGTGGAGTAGCACAGTTAGCCCATCAGGCCAAAATTCCTCTGCCAGATGCGAAGTTTAATAGTCATCAGAGCCCCATAGCTGGAGAGAGTTTATAAATTCTCATACTTATTATACTCAAGCCACAAGACTGTTTATTGAGGGTTTTTTTTTTTTTTTAATTAAAGCTCCAGTTCAAGCCCCACCCACACCATTACCTTACTGAGTGAGTTATTTCTCTCTCCATCTTTTTAATGGGCCACAGTCACCCTGGTCTCTTGCCTCAGGCACAGGGGAGAGCTCTGCTGGAAATAAAAGTGTCTAGCTTGGAAGGGAGCAGCCAGCTGCAGGCCAGGCTGGGCCAGTAATTGGCTGAGATGATACTGGAGGCTCAGCTAACAGGCCCAAATTGGTCCCTAATCAAGTCCAACCTGAGCACTGCTCACTTCCCCGGGCTGCCAATTTTC
The DNA here is from genome assembly GCA_004363605.1 of Indri indri. Taxonomy (NCBI): domain Eukaryota; kingdom Metazoa; phylum Chordata; class Mammalia; order Primates; family Indriidae; genus Indri; species Indri indri. The sequence goes on from RJWJ010001092.1 coordinate 7,402, forward strand.
TTCTTGCTGTTGGGCAGGATTCCGGCTGCCTGTACAAATGGCGCTACAACAGTTAAGGGCAGGAACACAAACCCTCTTCAGAATCCATTAGAACATGTCACCTGGTTTGTCCTGGAAGAGATTTGGCTTCATTCATCTCTTGGTTTTCTGATGCCAAGGCCTCAGCCTGGCTTTGGGGAACTCTGGACGGGCTGTAGGTCTATTTGATTGTGATAATCACCTCGTCTCCTCTTGCATTTGATGTACTTCAGAGGACCAGTCATGCACATGGACCTGAGGACAGCTCTGTGTGGGGTCCCAACAGGCATTATAATTCCCTGTTTCGCAGATGAAAGAAAATCCCTGTTGTACAGATTTGAGGGAAATCTCCATTTGGCGGATGAAGAAACAAAATCTCAGAGAAGTCAAGCAACCTTCCCAAGGTCCCACAGCAGCTGGTCCAGCGTGGAGCTGAGACTAAATCCAACTCTCCTGGCTACTTCTCTGAGCTCTTTGTCTTTGATGCTTTTCTTCCATGAGAGCAGGCAGAATTGTGCATTTCTGGGCAGGTGTACTGTGGTTGGATGGCCCCTAGGCTTGGCTTAGCCAGGGGCCAGGTGCTGCAGTAGAGAAGTGTTGCTGGGACAGGCAGCAGTCTCTGGGGAGGAAATGTCACCAGAGGTCAGTGTACAGGGGTATGCAGAGCAGTAGAAAGGTGGGCATTGTTGCCAGGCAACTAATCCCCCATTGCCCAGTTACCTAGGTGATGGTGGAGTGAAGAGGGTCTGGATGGTACTGAGAGTGGGTATAAATTCCAGGTCCTTCACTGCATCCAGGCCTTTGGGGAAAGAGTCCTCTTCTTCTGCTGATTATCTGCCTCTAGTTATCTGGTCCTCACGGCCGTGCCAGGATGCACCTTCCTTCTGGTTTTTGCCTTCTTTTACTCCAGCAATGAATCTGCTTGTAGATTTTGTTTTTGGCTGGCTTGTTTCAGTGTCTGCTTCAGATTCTGAGCTTTGGAGGACAGGGCCCAAGTAAAATGAAAGTGAATGAACATTTATGGATTTTCTAATAAATGGGAAACCAGTCCTAGGTCTTCATATTCATTAACTCATCTAATCTGAGGGACGGGCTGGCTCAGGCTGACTTGGGAGAGCCAGTTACATGCATCTCTTCCCAATTTGGCATTCAGTGATGCCATGTAGACAACTCAAAGTTGGCCCTGGCGAGAGTATTTACAGCGTGGAAACCAGCAAACAGTAAAACCAGGGCTTTCAGTTATTTATTTATTTATGTTGTTGTTGTTAAAAAATCTGGTTGTTAAACATTTGCCAGCAAACCACTGTAATTCTCTCCAGAACTTGATGAGGGAAGTGTTTGCTATTTTCACTTTAGAGGTGAAAAACTGAAATTCTGCGAGGATAATCAATTTGTTCCAGGGCATTCAACTAGTAAGTGGTAGATTCACCATTTGAACCAGCATCAATGTGATCCCAAAGTTTTTGTTTTTCATGCCACTCCACTGATGGTCCTGTTAATGCTTGAACTGCATGTATCAGAGATTGAGATTCTGTTGGGAGAAATCACTATAAGACACATAGAATTTTTACACCACTTTTTATGTTCCAGATAATTTCTTACTACATTACTTCATCTTTACGACCAACGTGTGAAGTAAATTGAGTATCATTAGTTCCACCTAAAAGTGAAGAAATTGAGAACCGGGGGTTAAATAAATACTCTATGGTCACGCTAGCAATAGATGGTGAATTTGAGGCTGGACCCTTTGTTAACTGATCTTCAGTTCAAAGTTCTGTGCATTGTACAGTGTGGCCTCAAACCTTGACAAAATAGGTCCTAGCTAATCAAACACTTCCCCTAAATAGAATTAGCAAGAGATAGATGCTAGGATCAGTCCATATCCAAGACAACCAAGCCTCTGTCTTTTTCTAGGTCCTACTTTGTCTTATGGGTAGTAACGGGGTGAGCAGGGGAAACAGAAACGGTTGCAAGAAGATAAGGGCTGCATAAGAGGACTCAGATGTTCTGGGATCCTCAGATTCCCACCCTCTCTCCAAATCCACTCATAGTCCTAGACAGTGAGAAATACTTTCAAAAAGATCATTTCTGTAAGTGGTTCCTTCCTAGAAATGCTCTAATTCACCGTATTTTCTGTACTGGCCAGTACCTGAAAAGAGATCCAGACATTGTTCCAAACTTATCGACTACCAAGGCTGAAATAGAAGGGTTTTCTCTTTAACTCTGAGTAAAATGGGGAAGGACATTGAAGAAAATCTCTAAGTGCCAGAAATTCTGGTTAACTGAGATTTGTTGGTCTTTATTGAGCCGTGGCTAGAGGACGCAGAACAAGCAGACTAGGCATCTGTGGGGACATGGGAAGAGCTCTGGGAGTGGAGTCAAAACATATGACAGCAGATCTGCCATGGATCAACTCTGCGACTTTGGGCAGATCACTTTGGCTTCTCTGAACTCCAGTTTTCTGCCTTGATAAACAACAGTGGATGAAATGGGCTACAGAGAGTTGTTTTGTGAATTAAATTAAATGAGATAGCCAATGCAAAAGTGTGTAGTGTATTTTCAATAAATGTTTTTCAAATGAATAAGCCCTTTCATGGGCTGCTCTTGAGGAGTCAATTCTTAACTGTTCTTTGTCAAAACTCCACTTGGCATGGCATAAAAAGAGTTAAGTTTGGTTCAGCAATCCAACTGATTGTTCTCCTTTTTGCAAGCCTGTTTAGGGAATGAGGCCATTCTGCTGCCACCTCCCTGGTGGCATGGTGCCCAGCTGCTTTCTGTAGGCAATGGTGTGAAAAAGATTTTAATAGTCAGTCATGCCCTAGAGTGGGCATAGTTTATAATTTTCCATGACTTACTATGCTCGGCCTCAATTACTTTTGATTGAATATATATATATTTTTAAATCACCTCATTAATAGTGGTGCTTGTGATTTCATCTTCTATTTCTAATAGAAATCTACCATTTTTCATTCAATGGTTTCCTAGCCAAGTGGGAAAAAGACAGCTAGGATAAAATAGATCTACTGAAAATAGTTTATGGTGAATATGGGGCAGGAAAATGTTTTCCAAACTAATATCAGCAACACAAAGGAGTTACCCTCTAAGCTATACTATTTCTTTTTTCTTACTGTCTGATTATCACACCCATCCATCTTAGCCATTTTGGTCATCTTTTAGCCCATGAATTACTTTATCAGTGCAAAGTAGTGAGTCCAAGAACTGGAGCGAACAGAGATTAAGAGAGTTAATAAATATGAAATACTTAAAACTGTGACCAACATGCAGAAATCATTTCGTTAGTGCTCAGTCACAAGGATCGCCACTTTGAACGTGAGTGGACAGGCCTTCTGCAAATTGAGGGGTCAGTACAGTTTATCTTCTGGGCTTTCAGCTTGTCACCTTTACCTTTCCACATTCTCCTCCTTAGCCAGGTGCTATATATGCCTACCACATCCTTCCCATAATATCCTGCTCCCAGGAAAGACTCTGATGGATTTATTCACAGTGAGTTGTCAAGGATAGATATTGTTCCATATGATCCCTGGCTGAGGGTGGGGCTTGAGCCAGAGGGTTCCCTTTAGAGGGCAAATCCTATTGGAGTTTCAAGCCCAGTTGTAGGAATTCACATCTGGGAAGGGCAGACATAGTTTGAGGATTGGACTAAAAATTAACCCAATTTTATTGACCATTGCAGATGGTACCATGGGCTGAATAGGTCTTGTGGGACCAACAGGGAAGGAAGCAGCACCAACAAGGTCAGCTGCTGATGCCACACTTTGCAGAGACTTGTGCATGTGGTGAAACAATATGTTCTTCTTCTAGGCTTCAGCCAAGTAAGGCACCTTCCAAGTGCCCATTGGATACTGCTAGAGTCTCTCCATTTTCCTGGTAGAGCTTTAGAAATATATCTCAGCTACAAGAAGTGCTTGACCAGGCTGTATCTCTCCTGGGCTTTCTGGATTCTGCTTCAGCCTTGATGAAATGAGGATGATGGCTGATGAAGCCCTTTTAGAAGGGCTTTGTCATGCAGCAATCTCTATGCCATTGATCCTCCAAATAATATCAATTCCAAGAAACCAACAGAATGAATCTGCCTTTCTGGCACCTCTCAGGTATAGGCCTGTCCACTTTGCAGGCTCGGTGTCCTTCGTTTCTATGTCAACTCCTGTGCCAGTGGGCTCAAAGCCACCAGCAAGTGCCATCTGTAGTTACTTCTGCTGCCATCAGCTCAGTGTTGCCATGGATGCCCATGTAAGAGCTCTTGATGTGAACTTGGAAGTGAACTGAGAACAGGGTAGGTCTGAGGAAAACTGACAATTACATCTGCAGAGTCTGGTTGGGAGGAGTGTGGCCTGATGGGAGAACAGAGTTCAAATCCTAGCTGCTCCTAACCCATGTGATTTGGAGAAGTCCCTTCGTCATCATGGACCTCAGTTTGTACTTGCCTATGACATGACACAGGAATAGTTATTTCCGCCTTGAATCCACCAAGGGTTGTTTTGAGCTTCAGATGAGACCTGGCCTGAAGCTAAGATCAGAGTGAGCTGCCCCTTGGCCGAGGGCTTGAGTTTTTTGAAGGGATTGCAGAGAATCAACCAACATTGCTCTTCTCTCTAATGATCTGTGAACCCGGACAGAAAGTCTTCCAGAGAAAGTCTGCCCTGGTCCCAGGTGAGATTTGCAAAAAATGGGACCCTTCAGCTGAGTATAAGACCAGATTGTGGAGGGGAAATTGATAAAAATCGCAACTGACAGTTCACAGATTTAAACATTTATTGACTCCAGCTAACTATGCATACTTATTCCAGTGCTATATACACTTACTTTGATCTCACACACACACTCTCTCAAGATGTCACAAATGCTTGGATGTTACACACACTCAGCCTGTTACACAAACACACCCATGCAGATGTTACATACAATTTCTCAGATGTCACCCCCACTCACTCAGGTGTCCCAGACACTCAATCATAGAGTAGACACACTGGTTCTGTTGGGCTTCACACAGACTTAGGTATTATTCGGTTACATGAGACTAATTCCACTCAAACCAGCTTAGGCAAAAAGGAGATTTGTTGGAAAGATTGAAGCTGAGTCACAGAACTCTGGATGGAATCACAACTAGGTCTCCTGAGGGAGTCAGGAGCCAGGGTGTGACTTTTCCCCTCCTTTTATGGGGAGGAATGACAGCATAACACCCTGGTTTCTGCTCTCTGCCTCTCTCTGAGAATATAGTTCATTCTTCTGTTTCTCCTCTGGCCAGTTTTCTCTGCTTGCATTCAGCTTGTAATAGCTGTTCCTACATGGTAAACCAACTTTTACAGGTTGTCGTTGTTGGTAGAAGCCATTTATCTCTGTTCTCAGAGATTAGCCATAGGCTACCCATTGGTCTTTCTTTTTAATTTCTAATGTCAACTTTATATGTTTTTCATCATAAGACAAAACTTTTCATTATAGAAAATTGGAAAAAATAGAAAATATCAGCAAAAAAAAAAAAAAATAGGACTCATTACACCACTCGAGATAAGTTATTTTCTTCTCATCTTTGTTTCCATGTGGTTATTTTTATAGTTGTGGTTGTCTATAATAGCATAATTTAGAAATAATGTTTTAATATCTTTTTCAGGAATGTGGTTGAAGTCCTTTAAGCACACACTCTCAGGTGAGCGAATCGAAGCTCTGGTGCCTTGAGATGGGCTCTGGCCCACTTTTGTCTCAGTCAAGGACAGGGGAGTCTTTAGGCAGTTCAGGCAAACTGTCCAATGAGGTTGAGGACCAATGCCTCAGGCATATTTTCTAACTCTCTGTGATGCACCTGCATGCCCAGGAATCTAATGGGCCTTCATCTCCATAATAGTTCTGATTGGACCCATTCCAAGCTTCTCAACCATAGGTCTTAGGCAGAGCTTCAGGTTCTCAAGGAACACCTCATAACTGTATACCACATTTTGCATTTGCATTTTTTCTGGAGTACAGATTCCATAGCCTTCATTAGATTCTCAAAGATATCAGTGATCTAGAAATTCAAGAACCCCTGTCCACCAATAGCAGAGGCTATTCCAGCCTGCATGGGCCTCTGCCCTCCTGCTTTGCAGTTAGCCTCAGCCCAGCCCCAGCCAAGGAGAACAACCAGCAAAAGAAACCAGCTTATCCCTCTTCCTCCAGTTTTTTTTTAAACTTTTGTTTTCATTTTTGAGGTCTGATGCACATTATTCTAAACTGTTAAAAGAGGTGAGAACCTTCCCACACAGAAGAAAATGGAATTGGTATGCAAAGTAAGCCTGGTCTTGAATAATTAATTCTGATTTGCATGTTCAGATGAGTCTGAGAGCTGCCCTGGCAGCCAGGAGGGAATTCATATGCAGGAAGGTGGTGCAGGGTGGTGTGCCCAGTGAGGGAATTCGGCTCCCAGGAACCTCCACCGTCTTTCTCAAGTCCAAGTCTTTTGCCTACTGGAGCTGTAAAAGCCCTGGGAGATGGGGAATTGAGGCTCAGGGAAGAAAAGTATCTTGCCCAAACTCACACAGCAATTTAATGACAGCAAATATTAATCCCATAGTGACTATAAGCCAGGACTCAGGGACTCTTGGACCACCAGGATTTTAATCTTATCACTTACCAATTGTGTGACTTTGGAAAATTACTTAACCTCTCTAAACCTCAGTTTCCTCATCTGTAAAATGGGGGCAAATGATAGTATCCACTTTACAAGATTGTTGTAAGCATTCAATTCAATGTGCCTGGTGTTTATAAGCACGGTAGAAATGGTGATCGCTCTTGCTGTGGCTCTTATCATCAAAATCATCACCATCCTCCTCCTGCTCCTCATCATCTTGAATGATGGAACTGTAATTAGAACCCAGATTTCCTCATCAGCACAATTTCTGTTCATCAAAGGCAGTTTAGGGTCTTTGGTGAGCTTCAGTGCCCCTCCCTGCTAATCACACTGTGATTCTATTGCTAGGGAACAACAATAATAATAACATATACCAAGTGGGCACTTCTTCCAAAGTACTCTGCTAAGCACTTTACAGATCTTTAGCCCCCTGAAGGTGATGACTCACAAGGGTCCTGGACTGACCCCAGTGTTGAGGATGGAGAGGAGGTGCAGTATAATGGGATGGGATGCTGTCTGGGGTGTCTGACTGGCAGAAGATGTTTAGGCCTCAGCCTAACCAAGACGCATGTCTTCCCTTCAGGTCTGCTGCAGAGAAGGTGATTCAGATGGTCCCAGAGATTGGCGCCAGTCAGGTTGCCTCATGGTCTGCAGGTCAGAGACCTACTGAAGCTCACCCAGGAGGATGGACACCACCAACAGCTCCCAGGTGCACATCCTGAGGGAGAGCATATGTCCTCACTGCTCCTTCTACCTGAATGCAAAGGGGTTCCCATGAAGGAAGGACTCAGTGTTAAACCAGTGGGTGGAAGATGTAGGGGGACAAATTTTAACTCTAGTTTAATTCTATAGGACAAGAACTCTCTACAATGGCAGAATTCCTCATTGAGATGAATTCCCACCCACTGAGAATGTTCCAGTACAGTCCCCTGGGGTTGTTGCAAAGAGAGGGGCCCTTTGGACAGGATGACGCTTGGCGTCCCTAGACCCTTGGGAGTCCCTGGTTCTAAATCTTCGGCTGGACAATGAGGCCATCTTGCCTTCCGGAGGCATAGAACCAGGTTTTCTACCCACGCCCTTTAAGGATCAGGAGACTCCAGCCAGGGAGCTGGGCTGCCCAAGTAACCCATGATAAGAGACAAGCACCCCTCTTTTTCTACACTGTGACCCCAAACTGGATGGACCTTCTGCAGATATAATAGGTTTAGCCCTTCTGGGCCTGGGGCTTGTTCACAGCAGCAGCATAATGTAACACCGGACCTGAAGTCAGACATTCTGCATTAAATCCTAGCACTACTACTTGTAGTTCTGTGACTTTGGGTAACTTGCTAAACTTCTCTGAACCTCAGATTTCTTGGGGGTCATGTCACCCACTTGCTACACTGTAAAGAGTTAATGCCTACACGGTGCCAAGCACAGGATAGATGAATTCTATAATGTACATCAGTATATGTACATTAGAGATGTATATAAATATAAGATAGTTGTGCAGACTAGACGGAAGAACAAATGGGAAAGCATAAACATCATTTTCCTTTCTCCTAGCCCTTTTCATGTGTCAGGTGTGTCAGGGGGGCTGTGTCTTCTGATGTGTCACCCTCATCAGCCTAATGTCTTTCCTCAAGCTTTACTTTCAGAAGCCCCTGTTTCTCCTGGCCCTGAGAGGGGAGGCCAAGCTGGGACTAGGATGCTAACAGAGAATTTGCATAAATGCAAAGAAAAGAGCCTTTCAAATAGATGATGTCACTTGCTGATTGATGTTCAGGAAGACTTTAAGCATCTGTTTTGAGATCTCATCTCTGGAACCCTGGGTCTACTTGTTCTGGAAGAAGTATCGACAGTGGAAAGAGTGAGAGCCGGAAGACCCATCCCTGCCCCTTACCACTCAACTTCTCTCTGCTTCTATTTCCTCATCTCTAAAATGGGGGTGATAAATTCTGCTGAGGATTTTGATAAGGACCCTATGGGATGACTGGTGGAAACATCAAGCCCAGTGCCTGGTTGGCACTCAACATGTCTGAATCTGAATCTGGATAGTTGAACCTTCTGGATAGCCAAGGGCTAACCCTTTAAACATTAAAATATTAAAAGGTTATTTTCCTGCAGATCTTTATACTCTTCTTCACTAGAGGGAAGTGAGTATAATTTAGCATTCCCTTGGTGGCTTAGGGTAGTCATTATGAACACCAGACACTGCTCAGTGAGGATCCTGGGAAAGCGGTAGGACTGTTTGCATCTGTGATAGCTGGCTCCAGAACAAACTTCTGTGTCATCACTTCTATTGATGCATCTGTGGATAGTAGCTTTTCTCTAAAAATTTAATTGACTGCCTCTTGTCCTCTGCAGGTTAGGAAAACAACATCCAAGATTTTGGAGGTAAAATAGTTTCCAAATTCCTGAAGGGCTCCCCATGGGTAAAGTCCATGAGTTTGTGATAGTTCTTTCAGCTGCTTCAGATTTTTACTGCTTGCTTGCTTGTACCTGGTTATGTTCTGGACACAAACAGTGTAAGTTACGACCTATCCTCCAACTGCAGAACAGATCGCAGGATCTCACATTGCTCTGTTGCTCTGGTATAGCTCGGCTGAGAAGCTCAGGGGCAGCAGAGCAGCAGCCCTGACTCCTCGACTTCCTTTCTTTCTTCTTTTTCTTTTCCTGTTTTTACTGTACTACTACAGTACTTACTCTTCTGTGTCCAGAACAATTGCGAGTGGCAGTTTGGTTGACTTGCCTGTATCTAACATTCTTACTTCTCAGAGTAGATTGGAAATCCCTGGTTTAAAAATTCCTAAGCCACTTGTGCTCAAAATCAGAGAGTAAATCCATCTTCCATTAACCTTTGGGACTTTCTATGCTTCTGTAAATAAGAGCCACAGGCAACAGTGGATACATGAAAGCTTGACTTAAAAACTTGGGTTAGATTAGAAATGGGGGCAACAGGTCATTAGATCCCGCAGCCTCGAACCTTCCAAAAACATGTCCCTTGACTCTCCGATAATCATTTACAATCCAGAGGAATGGCATCTAGTTTTGAGATATTTCCTGCTGGAGGGTGCCACGATTCTCAGACATTGAGACCTGGGTATACAGAAAGAAGTGCATGCATGCATGGGTGGTTCAAAGCATACACATAATCTTGCACATGATCCTGGACAAAATCCATCTGACCTGTGTACAGGTACATGTATGCACACAAAAGCACCTAGGTCCATCTTCTTCACCTGGCTCCCTTCCTTTGCCTGGCTGACTCCTCATTTTCAGGCCCCAGCTTAAGTGCCACTTCCTCTGAGAAGTCTCCTAATTTCTCTTAATTTATGTTATATATCCCAGCTATGCACACTAAAAACACTCTCTGCTTCCCCCATCCTAGCACTTATCCTGCTTTACTGTGATTGGCTATTAATTGACATATAGAGTCCCCCACCAGACCATAGCTCCCTGAGCAGAGATGCTTTCAAAGATTTCATAGCCACTGTAACTCCACGTTGTCTAGTACATAATAGATACTCAGTAAATATTGTTGAACGGGTACAAGAAATGGTCTCACATAAACCCAAACAGAACCACAAAATCACTCTCGTATATGCATTCACGGAGATATAGATGTATACACAAACATGGTACAGGCACAGAGAGAGGAACTTAATGCGCTGTTACTCACGCACACCCACAGATCCACATGGACAAAGAAGGCACACACCCCCGCAAGTACCGAGATGCTCACATTCACACACAGGCTCCCATGAGGGCTATTATACACATACGCACAAGCAAAATACACATACACACACACAAGCGCTTGCACCTTAAAGTATTCACATATATTCACAACCTGTGTATGCAAATTGGATTTTCAGAATGTTCTAATCCTTTGTTGACATTTATTAAGACAAAACAGAGGTGGGCAGACACAGCCTCTTGGCTGGGCGGATGCATCTCTCCTGCAATGTAGTGTCAGAAACTGTTGATGCAGAATTAATGCTCACTTTTACGAGTTTATCTTATGTCATAGAGTTGAAAAAAACCTCGGTGTAAATATTCATCATACGGCTTAATTGGTTTGATGTACCGTAGCAACAAGCACAGCGCCAGACGCTTGCTATGGAGGCCTCCACGTTGTTTCAAAGTCTTTATTATTATGACAGCAAAGTCTTGTTCATTAAAGTTTCACAATCCATTTTCATTAGGTTGAAGCTGAGTCTGTAAATGAACAGTTGCTCTGAAAAATCAAGCCCTCACAGTTCTCGCAGGGGAGGCAGCGCGTCTGTATTAATTATCAGGACGCTGGTGTCGATCGACGATGTTAATTGCACTGATGGCTCGTTATTTGGGGAATTGCCATGCATTTCATGCAGGGATAATAAAAATGAATTTTTAAACAAAGAGACTTAAAATAATATCGAATCTGCAGAGAATACCAACATCAAAGGCGTATCTCAAAGCTTTGAATTTTATCTTTGTGGTCCAAAATGTTAAAGAGGCGCCCGCAATGCAGTTGGTTCAAGTTTGCAGTGAAGGAAAACAAAACAAGAGTTAATTAACTGTTATTACAAACCTTTTCAACTTTAATTTGACTTTCAAATATTAGCATTTATCTATGAACTGTGCTTCTGGGTTTGACAAATTAGTTTTCACAGAACAAGTTTAATTAGGCGTCATTGTGCTTTTATGTCAGTTTTCAGAGCTCCAGACAATGAATGGATTAACTTATTAAAAGTCATCTGTTTAAAAGACTTTGTCGAATGGCAAATGGGTTGGCAAAGTTGCTTGGCTTTGCAAGGAGATGGGGGAAATGATGTTGCTGGTTGGGTGTCAGGGGGGTTGTAGATCAGATGAAGACAGGATTGGCTTTCCTGCCAGTTGAAGCCGGCTTCTTGGGCCCCTCCACTCTCTTGCTCCCTCAGGTGGTGGGGGATCTGTGGTCCTTATGCCAACACGGTGCCAGGAAAACTGAGTCAAAGAAGGTACCATCTGTATTGTGGAGGAAGGAACTGGTATGGAGAGAGTTTTCAGGGTCTGTTCACATGGCCGTCTGTACTTGACTGTGCATTATATTCCATGGTTCTCCAGTTCAGAGTTCAGCAAAGTTTTTCTGTAAAGGACCATACGGTCCACGTCACCACCACTCAACTCTACCATTGTAGTGTGAAAGCAGCCATAGCTAATAAAACGGAAGTGGCTGTGTTCCAATAAAACTTTATTTACAAAAACAGGAATTGGAGCCGTCCTTTGTCTGGGGGTTGTAGTTTGCTGACCTCTGCTCTAGTTGAATGTCGTGTGTTGGTCTGGCCATACCATCAAGAATGCATTCAACAAAAGGGAGTCTCTTCTCCATTGATTTTTCTCCTAAGAATAATCCATGACTTCTCAGTTATAAAACATTTTCTGACTTTCATCTAAAGCACTAGGCACTGCTGGACAAATGGTGATACACAGATGATTTTTAAAAAGCTTTCTGACCTTGAAGAGGTCATATTCTAATGGTGCTTTTTCTTTCGAATCTGCTGTTACAGTTCTAGGATGTATTTATTTTGACTTGTTGAATTAGATGTCCAGTGGTGTTAGGGCAGAGCATGAATGGCCTTGAGGATTTTTCCAGAAACTTCAAATACACTTGTTGCTATGAACTCAGGACTCCTCATGGGCCCTGGGAGGTGGAGAGGGGAGGGCCAGAACCAGGGTGAGCCTGGCAGGGCGGCCAGGGTGTGAGGTTTAAGGAGGCATCACCGTCACTCTCAGGTGCCGGACCTGGGTGGCTGGTCCAGAAGAGGTGCACACTAAGAGGCAAGGCCTCTTTGGCTCATGTGAGAATGGGAAAATAGAGGTCTAGAAGGAGATGTGGACTTGCCTCAGTTCAAATCATGGGAGGTGTAACAGGCCTAAAAGGTGGGGGTCTTAAGGAAAGAGAGGAGCAAGGAGGTAGATTCAGGGGTCCAGCATCCAGCCTCAGGACAATGGCTGCCTCTCCCTCATTTTGGCTTCTGCTTCCTCAACTCCCCACTTCCGGAGTCACTACGTCTTCTGTCCCCCCAGTAGATTCAGCCTGTACAGACCAATGGGTACACTGGGCAGGCAGGATTTAAACAGCTTTGATCTACTTCTGCCTTGCTTCTGGGGGCTGTACCTGGTGTCCTTCTGGGGGCTCTCCACTGAGCTCCAGCCTGCCTCCCTTCTCAATTCTCCAGGGTTACCTAGACTTTAGCTGGAAGCCCACCCCTGGCTCCTTATCCTGAAGTCAGGGTGTGTGCACAGCTAAGCCATATTATCCTTGGGTCATCCCTCCTGAGGATGGCTGCCCACCTGCCTGACCCCATGTGCCAGATTCCCTTTCCAGGATCATGCTTCCTGTGGGAGCTGTTCTACTCACAGGTTCCTGTGATGTCTAGAGATTCCTGAGTCTCTCAGATCCCGAGTTTTGCCTGCCTCAGAGGCCAGGCCCTCGATGCATTCAAAATCAACCCACGGTTCCATACAGACCTTGCCAGCCCTGCAATGTTGCTATTAGGAGCTTTCTGGTGTTATTCTCTGGATGTGAGAAGTACAGTCTGGCTGTTAACACAACAGGGCATGGGGAACATCAGATAGTAACTTGTGAATGGAATGGCATGGTGATAAACAGAACAATAGTCAGGCAGTTACCAGCTATGCTTCGGATGGGTGGGGCAACCTTTTTTTTTTTTTTTTTTTTTTTAAGGCTACAAGTTACTTAAAAAAAATGCCTGTCACCATGACCCAAGAGATGCCTCAGTGAGAAGAAAAACAAAATAATTTCATTTTATCCTTATGGTCATCTTTCAAAGACAGATTTATTATTCCCATTTCACAGGTGTGGAAACTGAGGCTTAGAGAGGTGACATGACTTGGATCAAAGAGCTGCTAAGTTGTGAGTCTGAGCCCAAAAGGATGTGCTTTCATGGCTGTCCACATTAACACACCTTGGAGACCACGCCAGGGGGATTCCACCCCAGGGCTCTCTAGGGAAGCTGAGCACATGAGGCACCCACTTCTTACCTTGTCAGTCTCAGGAAAGACAATGACGGCTTAGTGCACATATGCAAATGACATCCAGCTTCTCACTGCCGGATCCCTGAGCACAAGCACTTGTTGTTCATTTCTATAAATGTTAACGTATCAGGATGTATTTTGACACGCTACTAAGATAAGTGCTAGAGCTGACAATAATAATGTATAATTTATGTCTCTCATATTACCTTCCCATCACTGTGCTTACATTATTACATAAATTAGTTTAATGTATCTGACATTCATCAGATAATTTAAGCATTTGTTCTTTTGTCTCTGTCTCCTGCTCGGCAGGCTTCGAGGCTGGAGATCAGGGCACCATTCTGGCACTGATTTGAGGGAACCCTGGGAAAGTTATGGAAGACTTTCCTGACATGCATAGAGGAGATTTACTTTCTGGGTGAATGCTTGGGCCAGAGGGCACAGACAGCCCTGGAAGAACTCACTTTTGAGAAAAATTGCAAAAATGGCCACAAATTTCAGTATATACACCACTTTATTAACGTGACTTTGGAGCTCCTCCTATTCAGAGGTAGAGTCTATTTTTCTACTTTTTGAGTCTGGGCTTGGCTATCTGCCAAGCTTTGGCCAGAGAGGCATTTAGCAAACTTGGACACAGTAAGTTGCCCTCTTGTTCCTCTTAGAAATCCACACTCGCCATCATGTGAATGAGCCCCAAATCACCTGCTGGATGATGAGACCCAAGATCCAATTACCTGATTTGTCTCTGCCAATATTCATCTATCAGCCAGAAGGTGAGTGAAGCCATGGACTGCTAACAGACTGCAGCCACATGAATGAGCTCAGCAGAGACCAGCAGAAGAACCACCCCACTGATCCTAGCCCAAATTGCCGATCCACAGAATTCTGAGCTAAAGGCATGGTTATTATTTTAAGCCAGTATGTTTTGAGATGATTAGTTACACAACGAAAGATGATAGATAAGAGGCTAAGGTCGATTGACAGAGGGGCCCTCCTTGTAGATGTTAGAGAAGAAAAGAGGGTATTTCTTGAGTTTCTAGTATACCTCCAGGCTGAGTTGGGTACTTATATCATCTCCTTTGGTCCTTACACCAGATTTTATAGTCAAAGAGACCCAAGATTCAAAATATTTAGGTTTCTTGTCCAAGGTCATAAAGCTAGTAAGTGGTAAAGCTAGAATTCAAACTTGGATTTGTCTGCTTAAATATCCTGACCCTGATCATTTATTGGGATCTTTAAGTAAAAAGAGAAATATTTGAACTGATGAATCCTGAGTTTGCATTTTTATCACAGATGAGAGGCATCTATAAAACAACTCGGACTGTTTGATATGATCATCATCCAAAAAAAAAAAAAAAAAAAAGCCAATACAGTGTCTCTTATTTGCAAGACTTTTTCATTTGCATTACCTCATTTAATTACACTAGCTTGTGGAGTTGATATTTTTCCAAGAGGCAAGTAGCTTCAGAGAGGTTAAGAAACATGCCCAAAGTAAGCAGGGGAGTCAGGACTTGAGCCCAGAACTCCTGAATCCAAACCTCATGCCTGCTCCCTTGGGCCAGGCCAGCCATCTCTCTATTCAGTTTTCCTAGTGTAAAGACAGGCTGGATGCTTTAAGTACCAATAAATCTCACTATTGACAGAGATGAAGACAATTCATTCAGAGATACTACCTGTGTGCAGGGCCCCGCACTAGGCCCCAGTAGGTTTCAGTGGCAAATATGGCATGGTCTCTGCCCTCACAGGGCTTGCTTTCTGACTGAGGAGACAGCACTCTACAGTGTGTTAAATCTGGGTCTATGCAGTGCCATGGTGGGGAGCATCGTCACGTGGTCTGGTGTATCAGCATCTTCTTTTCAAGTGATGCTGACACTTGTCCACTTGAATAAATCAACATGTCCATTTCTGCAGTCAATGCCTCTGCCCCACTGGGTATCCCAGGGGGACCCCTCCAAAGTGCAGCACTCTGTTTTCATGTTCACAAGTGTTAAGAAACAAAGATTTAAAAATGAAATGTCTAGTTTTGGTGAAGTTCTAAAGAAGCTGATAGAATTAGTAAACTGATACAAATTTTTCACAGGGAAGTTTGGATTAGGTAAAAAAAAAATCTTTAAAATATCTGTACATCTGGCCCTCAAATTTTAGGAATGTATTCTAAGGAAATTACCTACCATGAAGATGTGCAAAGATTGAGTTATAATATTTTTTATGATAATGACATTTAATTGAAAACAACCTAAATGCCAATAATAGGTATTGGTTACATAAAAATAGTATAACTACACAATGAACTGGTAACCAGTGAGTTAAGATGGTGCTGTAGATGGGTAAAATGAGATATTAAAAGAAAAGGTAGACTAAAAAAACCCAGTATTTTATGAATTCACCATATGGAAAAATTCTGGAAATTTGTGTACTAAAGTGTTAACGATGGCTATTTCTGGTAGAGGGATTAGGAAATTAGGAGTATTAGGAAATTAACATCAATCCAGAACATCTCATTCTTGGGAAAAAAGTGTATTTCCATTTGCAGGCTGGTCAGAATTATTACCTTGCATGTATACGAAAGTGTATTGTTCACCCCCCAATAAATGTGCTCATGGCAGTTGTTAGTAATTGATCATAAGTCTTGGGATTCTTCTCAAAGCATGTTTCATGCAGCTATTGTCAATTGATTAGAGGTGGAAAATAAGATGAAAGCTACTTGCCACTTTTGGTTGAAAACTGGGTGGGAGGAGGAGCTGAGGGTTGAGGGTTCATCTATTTCCACCTCCTAATTTGCTTCTGGGCATTTAGAAGAAAAGAGTCTTTCCCCTCTGAGCTTCCTTTTTCTCATGGATTCAATGAAGTCCTAGGATTACATCAGGGCTAGTAATCCTGTACTTCAGGAAACCTGGTAATAGGTTTCCTCTCATGTGTCTGCTTTGATGAATTAGTATCTGTATAAAGAGTATTTTGTGCAAAATTATTCAGGGCCTGCATCCAGAGCTGGTTCAGAAGGGTGGTTAACCATGCCCTCCATGGCGTGCTGCAGGTTGGGGCAGGGTGCCAGGTGCTTGCCGTTCGTTCCTGGATTGGAGGGTCTCTGGTAGCTCTGGATTTTTACAGTTCTAGGAAATTTAGGATTAGAAGGGAAAGTGACTGGCCCAAGTGAGTTTTTTTGTAAGTCTAGAAATATGACCTGGGGCTGGGGTCCCCATTTGAGGCTCGTTCCACAAAGACTCAACTCCTACTTTGAGCCTCTGAACAGCATGAGTGTTCTTTGAGAGGACATACAAGTTCTCAGTGAAGGGGCAGTGTGAGTCTTCCCTTCCCTGCACCTGAGCTTGGCTGCCCCAGTGGGGCTGTCTGCTCTGCCTGGTACTCCTTTCTACATCAGTGGGCTCTGGATCTGGGGCTAGGCTGCTCCCCGAAGTCTGCCCAAGGATTCTCTCTGGGCTCTTCCAAAAAGGCTTGGGGAAGGAAGTGATTAGATCCCAAAGCCTTTCCCCTGGGGTGGAGTTTGGGGGTGGGAGGCATTCTCCCCAATGGGGCTTTGGCTAGGCAGGGGGCTCAGCTAAGAGCTACAGGAAAGCAGCAGGGGTTCCTTAAATATGCAGAGGGAGCAGCTGCCTTTGATCTCTCCAGCGGCAGAAGCAGCCACTTCCCGCTGAGCTAGAGTGTGCATATGTGCCTGAGGGTGGCATGTGCACGTGGGTTAACATGTAAATGAGGGAAGATTGAACACAAACGTGTGGATTGTTCATGTATGTGTGTACACGCATATACCACTACCGATTCATATGTGCGTATGTGTGCACGTGTGTGTAAATGTCTGCATATGTGTGTCTATATCCGTGTGTGTACATTGTATGCTTTGTTGGGACTAATGTATGTTTGCACTTCAGTTCATCCGAGATCTCTCTATAACACAATGGTATTTCCTGCCCAGCAACCCCCATTTGGGGCAATTACCTTTTTCCTTTCTTTATTCACAGCATTATTGCTGGAACCACCATAGTAACACAACCTGATCCTGTCTCCTGGTTTAATTAATTTGTCAAAGGATAAGTCAATTCCAGTACCCTCTCACCTGGTCCCAGATATGCAGGAGATGATGTGATAGATTGTATTACTCTTCAGAACACTTATTGCCTTATTCCCGCATTGATGTCAGGATGGCAGAACAACTTACTTTGGCCAACATGAGAGCCCGGGTGACACACGTCACACTTGAGCAGAAACTCTAAGAGCCCTTTCATGGCTTGCCATTTTTCTCCTTTCCCTCTGCCATGAGACCGGTGATATTCAGATAAAGCCTGTTCCATCATATGTCATCAGAAGGAGATGACATAAAGCAGAGCCATAGCTAGCCCATAATAAATATGTAACAGAAGTGAGAAATAAATCTTGTGCGAGTGAGACATGGAGATTTGAACTTTTCTTTTTTTTCATTTTGTTACTGCTGCATGACCTATCCTAAGCTGACTAAACAGATGGGCATTGGGATCAATTGTCCTATCCCTTGGATATTTGGTTTTGGAACCAGAAAGCACTTATATTTACCTACCATGCATCTATTACTATTTCTGTTTACTGTTATCTGTAGCTGAAGATCAGGAGGTATGTAGTTATGTGGCAAAAGGCCGTGTTTTCCACTTTTGGTCACATACGCCCTTTTTGTGTGAAGCCTATACAGAGAGAAATAGAGACCAAAGTCAGTCAAGAAGTCAATAAAGTCCATGTTCCGAGTTCAGTTGATCCTGAGGCCCAGCTGCATCCTTGCTTTACCCCCAGTGTTATTGTCCCCACCTCACCTTGATTCTCCCTTTAGTTAAAGCCAACATGAGTTGAGTTTCTGTCACTTTCACCAAGACTCTAATGTAATAAGCATGCATTTGTATGACTATATACATGTTTATATTACACTGCTGTGTGTCTGCATGTACTTTCATGTGTATTCATGTGTGTGGTCCCATTCGTGGAATGTGTCTGTGTATCCTTGTGTGTCTATGTGTTCCTGGTAATCATATGCAGCCATATAGGTATGTTAGCAGGTATTCAGAAATATTGTCTGAGTGAGTGTACTCTACTACAACAGATTGTGTACGTGTTTGTCGCACAGTAAGTGACTAAGAAAGAACTACATGGGGAGGAGGAATTGGTTATGCATGGGAATATTCTGCTGGGACATTTCTTGGCTGTACTTGGACTTGTGGTGGGAATTATCCTCGTTCTTCCATTCCTTCCAAAGGGTTTACGCATTGGGATTGCAGGTTGCCGCCTGGGCATCTATCTAGCTGAGCTTCATCCACCCTTGGTTCCTTGACAGGAATAAACGAAACAAAACCTCGGCCAACCCTGCCAGTCTCTGGTGGTGCTGGGATAGTCCAGTGTTCCAGGAGGCATTTCTGGAAGGATTGTTCAGGTCCAGAGTCAGGACAGCTGATGTCACTCCCAGCCATCTGCTCAAGCTCTGGGTCAAGTGTTCATTGTTATAACAGGGAATTTTAATCAACAGACTTTCTGCATTTGACTTTGGCAATTTTATGATTAGGTGGTTTGACAGAAACTTGAGACTTGATTTGTGCTGTTTGCACTTTATGGTCATGTGTTAGGAAAGTATTTTGAATTGGTGAGGTGGAAAGATTGAAGAGACAGCAGTGAAGGGCAGGGGAGGCGAGATGGCAGGATCGCCACGAGGAAAGGAGGCATCACACTTGAGGGCTTTCTGAGTGGGAGTCAGGGACCTCTGGGGTTGAAGGAATTTTAAAGATCAACTAGTCCAGCCCCCCATGCTCAAATTTCCTCTAATAATATAACTGTGATTACAATAACTATTAACGTAATAATAGCTGTTCTGAATTGAGCACCTACCGGCTTCCCAGGAAGGTGCTGTTGTAGTCAAGCTTGATAGGTTGCAGGGACGACAGATCCATCCAGGACAGCTCACATCCCCTTCGCCCCTCTCCTCCTCTCCTCTCTCCTCCCCTTTCCCTCTTCTCCTCCCTTCCTTCCTTTTTCATTTTCCTTCCTTTTCTTCCTCCCTCCCTTCGCAGTGCTGACTGTAAAGAGCTCTTCATTATCATTGACCTTCAACCTGTGTCTCTTGTTCTGTGTTAACCTCTTGGGACAGCACAAAACAAGCCCAGACCTTCTGTGGGACAGCCCTGCACAGGTGTGGTGTCTTCTCCAGACTCCAGCTTCAACCCTTCCTCCTCTGACCTCTTTCTGAGCTCCCTCCTTCTCTTGTCTTCCTCCTCACAACTCGAGCTTGTCAATTTCTCTCTTCAAGTGCGGCTCCCCATTCTTCACCCCATCCTCCCTAGCGAGCTGTTTCAGAGATGAAAACACACTTCAGGACAGACTCATTTTGCCTCAGTTGTGTCCCTGAAACACCTTTAAACACAGAGGAAACTTTGTGGAGTAGAGTCCCTAAAGTCACCTCGAATCCCGTCGAGATGACCATTCATCATCAGCCTTAGAAGGTTCAATTTAGTTCAAGTCAATGCATTTGATAAACATTGGAAGCGTGGATTTTTAAGTCAAGTGGACCTAAGTTTGGACTCTTGGTCTATCATTTCTTAGTTGTCTGATTTGATATGAAATGATGGTGATTCTAAGCTCCAGTTTTTCTCATCTGATTTATAAGGGACAGTCAGACTTGACTGATGGGCTTTCCGTGAGGATTGAACGTAACGACATACATGAAATACTTAGAACAGTGCTTCCTCTAGCCACTCACCCTCCCCCACACACATTCATTCATTCGTTCTGGGTGCAAAGAGCCTGGGAGATTCACTGGTGAACAGACAGGGTCCTTGCCTTCGCAGAGGTTAGAATGGCACATGCTTGCCACACACTCAGCAAGTATCTCCTGCCAACCTCCCGCATGCATCTGTACACACAGGAGATAGTGCTGGGTAATTGGGAGTGGGTAAAGACATGAAAATGAACAAAATAGGGCAACTGCTCTCAAGGAACTGAAATTTCTGGAGCAGTACTAAGCCATTATCAGGTTGGGGTGGGGGCTGACCAAGTTTTTAAGTTTGAATTTAAATTTGACACTAAGCCCTAGAAAGATACCAAAAAATTTGATTTTCTTGGTGGCTGGGATGCTGATACTCCAGACAGGGGTTGGGACTGGAGCAGTGGCAACCTGTAATCACAGAAGTCCAGCTTCTCAGAGAGTCTAACAGAGAGCCTGGGTGAGGAAGACTAGTCTGTGAAGGGAGATGAGGTGCACAGACACTATCCCTGAGGGTATAACTTGTTTGTTCATTCATTCATTCACACTTGTTGCAAGTCTATGTACCAAACATAAACCATGTGTTAGTACAGATCCTTCCCCTTGTGTTTTACAGTCTAAGGGGACAGGGAGGTGGCCATTATAATCCAGTGTTATGAATGCTAAGACAGGGTGGGAGTTTCTAATGTCATGGAGACATAGGGAAGGGCCATCCTTTTCCATCCAGAGCAGTGGCTTTCAACTGTGGATGATTTCCTCCCCCCGAAGGACATTTGACGTCTGGAGACATATTTGGTTGTCTTAACTGGAGTGGAGGTTTGCTACTGGCATCTAGAGGGTAGAGGCTAGGGATACTTGTTAAACATCCTACACCACACAGGACAGCTCCCCACAACAAATAATTCTCTGGCCCCAAATGTTAATCGTGTCGCTGTTGAGAAACTCTCATCTAGAGGAATCATATAAAGCTTCTCAAAAGAAGAGACACTGAATTGGGTCCATAAGGATGAGGAATTAACTGGAAAAAGAATGGGGGTGGTGAGACTTTCCAGGAAGAGGGACAGGGTATCAAACATTCGGAAAAGAGAAAGAGCACAAGAGAGCAAAAGCAAGAGCTGGGATGGGTGGGAGCTGGACTGCCCGGGAGACCTAGAACTGTAGAGCCACCAATAACCTGCAGCTCCAGCCTTGGAGAGCCTCAGGCACAAGACTTTGACTTGTGAGACCTGCGGTGTGGGCTGTGCCCTGCAGAGCTCTGGGGATGGGGCCAACCCCATCTCCAGCATGTCCAGAAAGTGTGGCATGGGGTCAAAGAAGATGATTCTCAAACCTTAAGATACAAGGTTGTTTGCTATGTTGGTTTGGGTTTTACGTGGGACCAGTTACCTTTTTCTTCCTTCCTATTTTTTCCTTTTGGAATAAGAATGCCTATTCTATGCTGGTGCCACCATTGTATTTTGGAAGCACATAACTTTGATTTCACAGGTTCATAAGCTGGATAGAAATTTGCCTCAGGATGCATCAGATCTTGAGTCTCATCCACATCTGGAATGAGTTGACATTTAGATGAGATTTTTACTTAGATTTTAAAGTTGATATTGGAAGGAGTTAAGACTTTTGGGGCTGTTGTGATGCAATGAATGTATTTTGCATGTGAGAAGGCTATGAATTTTGGGGGACCGGGAGTGGAATGCTATGGTCCAAATGTTTGTATTCCTCCACAATTAGTATGTTGAAACCTAACTCCCAGGGTGATACTCTTAAGAAGTGGGGCCTTCGGGAGGCGATTAGATCATGAGCTCCACCCTCATTAATAGGACTAGTGCCCTTATAAAAGAGGCCTGAGGCAGCTTGTTCACTCCTTCTGCCATGTGAGAACTCAGCAAGAAGGTGCTGTCGCTGAAGCAGAGAGCAAGGCCTCACCAGAAACTGAGTCTGCTGCTACCTTGGTCTTGGACTTCCCAGCTTCCAGAAGTGTGAACAATAGGTATCTGTTGTTTATCAATTACCCAGTTTAAGGTATTTTGCCACAACAGCCTGAATGGACTGAGACACTGATCTTTTTGTCTCTTTTTCTCCATTCTCTTTCTTGTTGAAGGTAAGTTGAAGCTAGGTGAGAAATGCCAAGCAAAAGAGTGGGATTTCATGCTAAATTAATTTGTTAGTTCACTCAGCAAACATCTACCAATATCTCCTAGCTCAGTGAGTAACACAAATTAAGTGTTCAAGAAGTATTTGTTACATGAACATATGAATAAAAAGTCTTGGTTTAAATGTCATCTCCCTGGAGAAGCCTCTTTCTGACCATCTGTGAGCAGTAGTCCTCCACCCTAAGTCAGCCTGTGTACCATTGCTTCACTTCATTTCTTTCATGGTACTTACAAGGATCTGAAATTACATTCGAGTATTTATTTGTTTGTATGTTATAGTCTGTCTCTCCTACTAGAATATAAGCTCTGGAAAATCAGAGAATTTATCTGGTTTACCTGGTCTCCCCAGTGCCTGGGAGAATATCAGGTATACCTCTCAAATATTTACTGAATAAAGAGGTTTACTAGTTGGCTTCTCTGGGTCAGCCCCTGTGATAAGTACTGGGGATTCAGAGATGAGCAAGACGTAATCTCTGGCTAGAAGAATTTCCTACGTGGGATAGAAAATGCCTGATAAATTCTGGATGTGATATGATTGGAGTTCAACTTGAGGTTGACTCATCTTCCATCATGGAAAGAAATTAGAGTAAGTAACCACCAACTGCTATGAGAGACAACCCCAGAAGATCAGTGACAGAATCCAATACAATTTTTATTTTTCTCCCCAGTTCAGTGAGGGTCAGGCAGCTCTCTGCCAAATGGTGACTTGGGAACCTGGGCTCTTCCATCTTGTGCTCCTATTCTCAATATGAATATGTAGTCACTGTAAAATGGGAGAAGAGAGAAAGATCACACATGGAGGATTTTTATGGGCCACATTGGAAGTGTCATGACTGACCATGGCCTACATTTCCTTGGTTGGAACCCAGTTACATGGCCCCACCTAACTGCAAAGGCTGTGAATACTATCCATCTATGTGCCCAGAAGGCAAAGGAAATGAATTTGGTGATCACACAGCCAAACAGGGGATAGAAGGGAGAGGTCATAGATGGAGAAAGGAAGAACACTTAGAAGAGTTAATGAGAACTACTACCAAAGTAATAGCAGTGGCCATGGGACTTTTAAGAGAGAATTAGATGAAACTGTTATCAAAACCAGAAGTTAAAGTCACATAATCATGCACTGGTTTGATCAGTCCTTTAATAAAATAACCGTGAAACTTGCATTGAGAGGCCTCTCTGCTCTGCACTTGTTTCATTAGAAGTTATTCTGATGATGACATTGTCTCTGCTGCTTTGTGAGTTTTGCTGTTGATACAAAGTGACAAGGTTCTGTCTTACTGAAGGGGTAATTGGAGCATGCACAAAGGGTGAGAATTTGGGGTACAAAGATTGCCCAGATCTTTTTCTCTGGTACCTCCATTCTTTAGATTGCACATAAAGTCCTCCCCAAATGGGAGAGTGCCCATTATGTGCCTAATTCTGTACCAGATGCTCAATGATATGAGAGGGGAAAGATATAAGCCTGGCTTTTAAGTGACTTAAATTTTTCTTCAGGGAGCTTCAAGTAGCTCATGTGACACAATTATGGAACCCAAAGATATTAAATTCTTGAGATGCAGGTGCTAAATGTTGTGTGGGCTCCCAGTAAGGTGAGATAAGTGTGGGCAGGTGTTGTAGAAACCATTTCTGAGGGAGGTGGCACTTGAGCTGGGTCTTCTAGAGTTTCCTTCAAAGCTGCCATTAACTTGGGACCTGGTATATTGCAGAGACTGACAGTATGGCTTTGGAATCAGATAGGAGTAGGTTTGGAGCTGGTTTCTATCCCTTATTAACTGTGATATTGAGTAAGGGTAGGTAAATGAGATACCGTAAACAGAGGGTGCCTGGCACAGAGGTCATGCTCAATAAGTGGTAAATGTTAAATCATAAGAGAACCATAGCAATACCCCCCGAAGCCAGACTTCTTGGGTGTGTGAATCCCAGCTGATCTTGGACAAGTCATTTAACCTCTCTCTGCCTCTGTTTCTCCATATGTGAAACAGATATCATGATACCCCTTATCTCATAGGGCTGCAGTGAGGGGTAAAGCCATTAATATACACAAAGAGCATGTAACAGTGCTATATGCAAGTTGTGACTATCAATATCACTATTATAAAAGTGATCATTTCACCTCCACACATGATAACCTCTACACTGAGAAATAGTGACATTTCCTTCCTTGGAGATCTGCAGAATAGTTCAGACACATACCGCGCATTTTTGCATGTGTGTGTGTGTGTGTGTGTGTGTGTGTGTGTGTGTGTGTGTGATGGGAAGTGATGGCCTGAGCGATGGCACATTTTTCACATTGTGACATTGACACATGCATTTTTGAATAAATTGAGTTCCCATTTTACTCTACTCATTTGGCAGCAACCACAAGTTCATGGAAAAATATGAATAGACAAGGGGAAGGTGCAGAAATGGGGGTGGGGGTGGGAGAGTCAGAGAATCAATTTACAGTTTGTCAAGACAAGAGTATTAATGCCTCCTTTTTATTAAAAAAAATTAATGCACTGGGTTCTTGTCCGTCATGGATCATAACAGCTACAGCAATCACTTATGAATACTCACTGTGTGTGGGACATGTTGCTAAGTGCTTTATAAATGCATTATCTCATTTAATCTTCACCATAGCCTAGGAGGTTGGTACCATTTGAACTGGCTTTGAGAGGTCAACAGGCCTTAGGTCCCATGGTCAGTATTTGATGGAGCAAAGACTAAAATACAAACCTTTCTGACTGCAGAAAGAATCTTAACTGCAGCTGATGTCCAGCCAGGACATGCCAGGATGGCAGCTCAGGTTGTTGGTGGCCACTGTCTTTTCTGATGAGTGGGCCCCCGTCATACTCTACTGGCTGTCGAATAGTTTCACGATCACTGCTCTTCTCAACCACAAGGCAATATTACATTGCTACAATTGGAGGAAAATGGAGACAAATGGGGGATATCTATAACACATTGATTTGCATCTAAAGGGGATTAAAACTAAATTTTAAAATGCATAAGATTTTAGGAATAAGTGATCCTCAAGTGTGTTTGCAACACCAAATCAGCACAGAGGAAGGGAAAGAGCACAGTGGTATGAGCCAGAGGAGCTAACTTATTAAGCACCAACCCCCACACACCCACACCTTGGCCCCCCTTCCCCACACACATACCACCCAGGAGAAAGAAGCTGTTAGCAAAAGAATTTTGGTAAATGCAAAACATCAAAAACTAGAAAGGAAAAACCCTCCACAATTCTCAAATTCTCATCTCCTAGAGCAGCGGTCCCCAACCTTTTTGGCACCAGGGAATGGTTTCATGGAAGACAATTGCGCAGTCAAACCTCTCTGCTAATGATAATCTGTATTTGCAGCCACTCCCCAGCACTAGCATCACTGCCTCAGCTCCGTCTCAGATCATCAGGCATTAGATTCTCATAAGGAGCATGCACCTTAGATC
Source organism: Indri indri (assembly GCA_004363605.1). Lineage (NCBI taxonomy): Eukaryota > Metazoa > Chordata > Mammalia > Primates > Indriidae > Indri > Indri indri. The sequence continues at coordinate 33,353 of RJWJ010001092.1, forward strand.
CCTTGCATGTGTACGTAGTTTACAGTAGGGTTCCTGCTCCTATGAGAATCTAATGCTGCTGCTGATCTGACAGGAGGTGGAGCTCAGGCAGTGATGCCAGCCATGAGGAGCGTCTGTAAATACAGATGAAGCCTCGCTGGCTGGACGTCCGTCCACTCACCTCCTGCTGTGCTGCCCGGTACCTAACAGGCCACGGACTGCTACTGGTTTACAGCTGAGGTTTGAGGACCGCAGTCCTAGAGAGAACTGCTTGTGACCACTTTGATGGCTCTGTGTGTATAAGTATAGAGGTATATTTATGAATTCTTACATCTGTAGGTTGAGGGGTTGATCTTAGAGGTCCCTTCCTGCTGAAAGTTTTCCAGTAATAATTCAATAACTCTTGTCAAGGTGTCCAATGAGAGAAGCTGGGGATGTGGCACTTTTGACTGGTTAGCTGTGCCCTAGTTCATCTCCAGCAAAAAATTGTCTAAGGGGAAATTTTCTTAGTGTGTAAAACTGAAAAGCAGAACTCAGTACAGTATATAATCCTAACAATGCCGTATGAAAATGCAGTAAAAATAGAGTCAATTATACACTGTCAAAGCTTTTCTCTAAGCAGCTGCCTAACAGAATATGACAATTTTTCCTACAATGTAGTAAAAAATAAAAAAAAAGTTCTCTCACAATGCCAACTACACAGGGCCGAATTCATTAACACTTTATTACCTTAAACTCCATTGCAAGACAAAAATAATGTGACGCAACTTGTCACTTTTTTCTTTTCCTTGTTTTGTTACTGTGACACATTAAGATTTGGGCGCCTGCTAGTGTGTTGTGATCTACATTTAATGATCTTAACAGGAACTTAGTAAGACATTGTTCATTTTTCTTGCGCTATCCCTGAGCGGAGTGTTACATGAACAGTGAGACCCAATTATATCATAGTGTAATTTACAAAGGCAAAAAAAAAAAAGTTCTTTTCATGGTGTGTTCCCTAAGGAGACTAGGAGTATTGTAGCAGTTTCTTGGCTCTGCTTTGCAACAATATAATTAGCTATAATCTGAGCATTTGCATATACTACATAGAGCAGGAGTAATTCTCCGCTTGCTGGGTTAGGATGTAAAATAGTCTTTTATAAGACAGTTACTCTGATACACCTAATTTTACTTAGCGCATTTGCATCTATGTTGTGACTGATCATCACAAATGGAAATTGTTACTCTCAATATGAGGAAATGCATCATAATGAAAGGTAATTTTTTTAACCCAACAGATTTTAATCGAGGGCTTATTATGGACATACGACTGGGGCAGAACCCTGATGTCTTTGAGACAAAAGTCTGGACTTTATTTTAGCCTAAACTTTGTATGGCTTTACAGTTAGGATTACATTTCACACACCTGTACAAGTAATTTGTACTTGAGGATGTTGAGTCCTTCAGCATCATGATGACTGGAATGTCTGTTGCGAGCACAGGTCTAAGTGCAGGTCCTTAAACAAACAGGGAGCCGCTAATTTAGGGAATTGAGGAACAGAAACAGTAAACAGTCCACCTCCTCTCTCACCCTTAACCATTAAATTTAAGATTGATCATAAATTTATAAACTTGTCTTATTAGTTGGTTTCATTAATTGATTTCATCTTAGGGAGTCTATGTGTACCTCTCCAGAACTATAAGACAATAAATTGCTGTTGCTGAAGCCACCCAGTTGTGGTACTTTGTTATGCAGCCCTAGAAAATTAATACAATGGGTCATCTGCAGTCCAAATTTAGACCAGGTCCCAGGCCCCTTGTTAGGCAAGATGATGGATGCTTTGGCCAGGCTTAAATAGGAAGAATCTCAGTACTAGAGGCTATTTTTGAGAGGTCATGTGGTTTCCTCTGTGTGTGGTCCCTTCTTGAAAAACATTCCCTAAACTTAAATGTTTAGGAATGTTTAGAAAATGTTTGGGAAGAAAGGAGCATATATAATGACAAAGGAAATGTGGCAAAAAGAAGCAAAGCTCTTCCCACTGTGATTCTCCATTTGACCTTCTACCAAGGAATTTGCAGAGCATCTGTGAACTTTTCCTACATTGTTAGTAATGCTTATTGTATTAGAGGATGTCAGATTTACTCTTCCTATTATGAAAGCAACAGGAGAAGGGAACAAAGAATACAGAAGTGGGAAGCAATGGACAATACAAGATATATGTTTTCATGATTTGCGTACCTTCAATTTTTAAACTTTTTAAGTCCAAATAACTTTAATCTTACATAAAACTTTCAATCATAGTGAAAGACCTCTCACATATCTTTCACCCAGGATCACCAATTGTCAACAGTTGTCACATTTTGCCACATTTCTTTTATCATTATGTATATGCTCCTTTCTCTCAAAATATTTCAGTGTGTTTTTCCTAAGAACAAAGTTATTTCCTGATATAACTGCAGTACAATGATCAAAACCAAGAAATTTGACATTGATATTAAGTGACCAATTATTCCAATAATGTCTTTCATAGCACTCCCCTGGCCTTTAATTTTCACGAATGTCTAATCTGCTTTTATCTAGAAAGACTCCTTAGTCTGAAGATATTGACATATTTTAAAGAATACAGTGTAAGTCATCTGTTTTGTGGCCTGCCTCTCATTTTGGGTTTCTCTGATGTTTTCTCATGGTTAGAGCCATGCTGTACATTTCTGGCAGGAAACCACCGAGGTTTATTGTGTCCTTCTTGGTGCATCGCATGTGATGCTGGGTTCTCTCACCAGCTTCCTCTCCCCCGACACACTACTGTGTAGATGAAAACAACAGGTTAATAATGGGTACAGCGAAGGATAACTTCTGAGGGGAAAACTCATGTCTTCATCCATTCATTCATCATGCATAAGAATTTTATAATCTCCAGAGTGCCAATTTGTTCTGTTTTAGAGGACAGATAAATTAGTTTTTGCTTTGTTGTGTTTCAATGGTTTTCAAAAACTGTTCAGGTTGAAGAATGCCTGGAAATCAGGACTCCTTTTATGGATTTTTTGAAAGATCCTCTCCCTAAATGCATGTACGAGAAAACAAATTGTAAACCTTCCCCTCTACCAAATATTCACACAAAAGCAGCAGCAAAACAAGCTGTTGAACTAAACATTATCAATTGTTTCCAAGTTTTCCTGTTAATAACTTTTTCTTCGCCCATTCATTTTGTTTCCTGTGAGCCTGGTCTAGCCGTCTAGGGGTAGCTGAATCTGAGGTTCTCAAGAAAAAATTGTGGGGAAAAAAGTTGTTGTAGCTAAAGAAATTTCCGCATTAACATACCGTGTTCTACAAATTGGAAAAGTACTGCCCATACTGGATTTTAGTTGTGGAATCCATTTGTGGAACACAAGTGCCTGCAACGAGGAAAGATGAGAATTATGGTTTTCTGTAGCCTGTTTTCCCAAGGGTGAATGGATTACTAATGTGTGGAGCTAGGGGCTCCCCAGTCTGTGGGGTAACTTGGTGGGGCCTGGGGAGCTGGAGCCCCTGGGCTGGTTGCCTCTGACCACAAACAATCTTGTGAATTAATCCCTGTCTGCTCTTAAAATTAACATTATTTTCTGTACCTACCATGAAGTGGAAAGATTGGGAAACACTATAGTCACTTGCTTTATTTTATGCCTCCCTGAAAGCAGGTGTCTGAAGGCAAGACCTGGGTCTTATTCACTCATTTGCCTTTTGCAATGTGCAGAACAGGGCCAGACACACAATAGTTGCTCAATATGTATTTATTGCCTTGAAATTGCTGACTACCTGCTATGAGCAGACACTGTGAGACAAGCTGTGATGGGTAGGCAATGAGATACTGTTTGAGGGGCCACTTTTCCAAAAGCTGTTGACTTGGAGGACAGAGAGTCTTTTAAAGCACAGCTTAAAGGACACCTTGAATCTGCAATAGAGCAAATGACAAAGTGGTGAAAGAAGACACATAACACATTTCTGGAGAACGAGAGTGAACCCAATCCATGACAAGATTAGCAGGTTAATTAAAGGATCTGTCCTGATGGTGCTGGCACATCTTCAATTCAGACTGACATTAACTCAAGGCACAGGCCCCAATCTATCTTTTCCACCAGCTGCCATGGAGCTGAAATACGTACCAGACAAGCTGATTCGTAAGGACCTTCTAGATGTGCATAACTACATCCCAGGTGGAGGCCCACTCCAGGAGAGGTGATGCATCAGCTGTTTCTGCTAATCATGGATTAGCAGAAACAGTTATCTGATTAACTCTTGACCACCTAGTAATGATCAGTCAGTAGAATGGGCAACAGGAAAGGAAAGTTTCAGTAGAGTGAGTTTAATTTACCCTCTCTGAGCATCTGTCATGGCACAGCACTAGGCACACTAGCCTACAGTTCTGGAGGCTAGAAATTCAAAACCAAAGTGTCAGCAGGGTGGTGCTCTCTCTAAATGCTCCAGGGGAGGCTGTTTTCTCGCTTCCTCCAACTTGTGGTGGCTCCAGGCATTCTTGGGCTTGTAGCTGCATCACTCTAGTCTCTGCTTCCACCTTCATATGGCCTTCTCCTCTGTGTCATCTTCTCTGTCTTTCATAAGGACATTTGTCATTGGATTTAGGGCCTCCCTGATTAATCCAGGATGTTCTTGTCTTGAGATCGTTGACTTCATTATAGACAGCTGTGTCACAAGGCCCTGAAGTCTGAGAAATAGGTCTTATTAACCTCTTTTTACATGTTGAAATAGGTTCAGAGAGGTTTACTGCCTTGCCCAAAGTCAAATTGGGTTTCCTATCCAGTGCTGAAAAACCACAAAGTCTGTGTTTTTGTCCTTCACTATGAAGAGTGGGGGTTGGATTCCCCCATGCAGATCCTGAGACAAAGATCTGGGTATAAGTAGGTTATTTGGAAAGTGATCTTGGGAAGCAGCGAGACAAAGGGGAAGTGGACAAGGGAGAGAACCCAATGGAGCTTGTGTTACAGTGAGTAGGTTCCTGCTGTGGACACCTGAGCCTCACTCCTACTGGGACCTTCTGGGAGGTTGGCACATGCGAGTACTGTCCACCAAGACACAGTGACCTCCAGGGTGGGCTGCGTGGATAGGAGAGGGACACCAGGAGCATCTCCTACACCCAGCAGCTCTATGGCGGCAGAGACCTTGGGAGGCCAGGGTGGGAGGGGGACAGAAATGAAGGGTAGAAATGGGCAGCAGAAGTCAACTGTAGCTGTTGGTAATTTTGCTTGGGCCATTCCGGGGAGGTTTGATGGAATCACAGATTCTTAGTGCTGGAGTGAACGTTATGGGTCTTGTAGTTTAACCTCACTCCCATTGTTGTGGAGTCCTGTAAAATATACCATATCCTCAGATTTGCCCTCAGTGGTCATCTATAGCCACTATTTAGATCCCTGCAGGACCAGAGGGCTCACGACCTCCTGAGGCAGACTGTTTCATTGCTGTACAGCTCTAGTCACAGAAACGATCTTCATGTTGATTCAAAATTTGACTCTTTGGGTCTTCTACTCATGAGATCTAGTTCTTTTCCCTGGGCCCTCTTTCTTCTCTGTGAGGTCTTGTTTTGCTTACACATTGTTTTCAGCTCTACAATCCCATCCTGTTTCTGCCCTAAAGCTGTGGCTCATTGGAGACACTGTGTCCAGCTCCTGTTCTCCTGTTTATAATGGTCTAGGGAATAACTTAAGTGGTTACTTAAGTTACTGAACTGAAAATATAGAACTGAACCCTCAGGGACAATCAGAGCATATGGTATTGTAAGAAGAACACGCACTCAACAAATGCCGCATAAGCACTTACTTTGTGTGTCAGATCTGTGGCCAACAGTCTGTTGGGAGAAATGGACACACAATCACTGACTACAATGCCCAGGATAAAGGTCTTGAAAGGTCACTCTAAAAGGGGCAGAATGAGGTGCGCCATGCTAACCAAAGCCTGAAGGACTACATGCCCTGAGCACAGAGATTTCATCAGGGGAATTGAGGGCAACATATGTATTGGGCTTTGACAGATGATTAAGATTTTCAGACACTGGCCCTGGCAGGAAAAGAATCTGAGGATATGGGAATGACACAAGGAAGTCCTGGGGATGAGGACATGTGTGCTTAATTTAGGGAATGGCAAGTTGTCACATATACCTGGAGTTCAGGTTGTTTATACTTATATGTTTACATGGTTAGTAGCACATGAGGTTGGGGTAGTATGTAAAAGAACCACTGAGACAATATTATATTATAACTGGTCTTGACATACCCATTAGATGATAGGAAAATCTTCAAATGCTTTTGCACAATGAAGAGAAGGACTCCGTTTTATTTTTAAAAAGGGTCACTCCAATACCACTGTGGAGGACAGGCCAGATTGTGGGGAAATTGGAGACAGGAAAGCTAGGTAAGATGTGAGCACAGACATTCAGTGTAAAAGAACTTACCCAGCTATGCTTCCATCCATCCTTCCATATGTCAGTACATCCATCCACTCTTAAGTATTAGCATGATAATTTTGTGCTAAGAATTAAGGCTTTGGAAAATGAAAAGATGTTTTCTGTCTTCAAGGGGTTTATGCTCTAGTCGGGCTTGAATTGGGGACCCAGAGAGGAGAGGAAGTGTAAGAAGATGTTTCATAGTTGAAGTAAACTCAACAGTGTCTCATTGCATACAGATGGAAAATAAGACAAAAAGTGGGAAAATGTCCTCATACTAGAAAGGACTACCTGAATTCTAGGCCCAATTATACTATTGGTTATACTCTACTGTCTGGCTGTGTGACCTTTGACAAATCCTTAATCCCTCTCTGGGCCTATTTTCCTCATCCACAAAGTTTGGGCTAGATGATTTCTTCTAATGCTTAACATTCCAGGGTTCCATTATTCTATTTCTTTGTCCAATACCTGGTGAAAGCAAAGGTTAGAAACTGGTAAACAGTGGTGTGTCTGGGGCATAGGAAGTGAGTCTGGGGCAGTGTGAACCTGTGAGGAAATGGAGAGAGAGAGGACTAGGAACACAGGTTGGAATCAGGTTATAGGGACTGAGAAAATCAGAATAATGAGCTGTAGTAAGAAGCACAGCTCCTTATTAAAGCTTTGTTCCATCCGTTCATCTCCCAGCTCCTGACACGCTTCCCTGCTTCCAGCTCTGACCTGGCTGTAGGACTCCCGGAAGCCTGTGGTGTGGCACAAAGGGCACCTGCTCTGAAGCCAAATAACCGCAGTTCCTTCCCCTTCCTTCACAAGTGGGTCTGGGCCCCAGACAGGCTTGAGGCAGTCCCAGACTAGCAGGTTGTGAATCCGTGGACACCTGGCTGAGGACACTGCCCTCTTCCGCTGTGGGCTGGCTGCCTTGGCACTCTGTGCTAGAGCCTGTTCACTCCTCTTCCCTTGGCCTCTCCTCAGGGCCACTGTCCAACTTGGTAAAGAAGAGCCACTAGGGTTACAGAGTCAGGGATCTAGGAGACCATGAGTGGTCATTGATTCCAGAAGACTGGGAGCTTTTTAAGGGCAAAGGCCACAGCTGGGTGCTTGCTGAATTCTCAGCCCCTAGCCAGATCCTGGTTCATAATAGGCGCTCAATCAATGCTCACAGAAGGAATGAATGATTGAGAGATTGGAACCAACCACATGCAAATGACAAAACTGAAGTCCAGGATGGCCAAGTAGCTGCTTGAAAAGAATACTGGCTTTGGAGTCAGACAGAGCTGGGATCATAGCTTAGTGCCATTCCTTCTTGGTTATAGCTCTTTAAAATGAAGACAATAGTACATGCTCTTCAAAGATAGAGGATTAAAGAGATATTGCAGTTTAAGCTTCTAGAACAGTGCTGAGCATAAAGCTTGTACCCAATACTTTTAGGCTCTAGCCCAAGGCTGTCCAGAGTATCAATGGCAATCCCCTGACCTTTGGAAAGAACTGGGAAGTCATGAAAGGAAACTCTTGTTTGAAAGGTTTTAAAGACCACAGACAGACCATAGACAACCTCATCTGTCTAGGGCAGCTTTGGATACAGCCTCCTTAGAGCAGGAGGGATGGACCAGATGACCCTGGGCGCTTTCCAATTCCTTTTGGGTCTTGGAACCAAGGCTGCACTTCTGATCCTGACCATTGGGTGGCAGCAGCCCATCAGGTTAGGTAACTCACGGTGGCTGGCAAGGCCTGCTCTGCTTCCCAGCAGGGGAGCTGGAAGGGGGTGGGGGGAGGGGAGGGGCAGCCCGAGAGTCCAGGTGTGGGCGCCTCTGCGCGCCTGTGTGTGCGCCTTTGTGCATGACTGGGTGGGGGTGGGCTGTAGAAGCATTATGAGGGTGTACGAGCATGTGTGTGAGTGTGTGTGTGCCTGTGTGTGAGAGAGCTAACTACTCAGAGAAAGGGGGCCTTTGTTTCACTCCTGTTTATGTGCAGGGAAATCATTCGACCTAAATGAAATTGCTCTGCCCTAAGGATATTAGTATATGGCTGTGGATGAAGAGAGGCTTGAGGACATGGAATTTTCAAGATGTCAGAGGCATTAACATTTGTTTAGTCAGCCCCCTCATTATACACAAGGGATAAACTGAGGCGAGCAGGGGGCTCTAGTGGGGTATGCTACAGGCTCTTGGTGGGCTGGGCAGGAGCTCTGGCTCCCTGACCCTGACTCCTGAGGCCTCAGTGTTTGAGCCTGTGGCTACCTCGGGACAAGGAGCTGGACCACCCAAACATGGGGGGTGACCTCCAGGAAGAACACCGGGGCAAGGTGGGGCCCAGGACCCCTTGCTTAGTCTAAGGCACACTCAGTGTGAGCATCCTGGCTTCTCCCCCTTGCCCTTTGCTCCTCACATCTTGATCCTAGAGCCAGCCCAGACTGGGCCTGCCACCCCCTGGGCAGAACCTTGCTCAGGGTCCTATGGTAGTCAGGTGCCAGCGGGGACTAGAGTCCAGATCTCCGGTTTTCCACTGTGTCCTTTTCCTACCATCATTGCTTTCATCTCACTTACGGGGAGGGGCCCTATGTACCCTGTCAATAGCCAGGGCTCAAGCCTCTGGGGTCACCGGGCAATGGCTCTGACTTTTCAAGGCCCTCAGTGTTCCCTACCCACTGAATGATACTGAGGTAACAGATTTGGGCATGGAACTGGCCCGCAGCTGGTAAAATGATGATAAGAGCACTGCCGTTTATTCAAGTTTACTCTGCTTCAAGGACTGGGCTGAGTTCTTTGGCTCTGGAATCAGATGACACTGGTTTGAATTCTGGCTCCTTCATTAACTAGCTCTGAGACCCCCGAGCCAACATCCTAACCTCTCGGTTTCTACATCTCAAAACCAGAGATGGCATTAATGCCCAGCACAGAGGGTTGTTGAGAAGTTTTAATGAATTAACACACAAAAGTGCCTGAAAGTATTATACTAAATCTCAATGCATGTGGCTATTGTTATGCTTTAAACCTCACCAACAGCCCTGCCAAAAATGGGAGGTATGGTGATCCCATTTTATGAATGAGGGAACTGAGACCCAGGGAGGTGACATATTAATATATGGATCAAGGTAACAGAGCTAGTGAGTGGTGGGTATGATAATCAAATCCAAGTCTATAGATTCAGACCTTATGCCAATGCTCTAAAATCCTTTATTGTCCTGTTACCAAGCCCAGGCATGAGGGATGGCCTCCTTTAAAAACAATTCAATACAAGCAGAATCAAATATTATATATGTGTATACATTTATATATAAATATGGAAGAGTAAGAGAGAGTTTAAGAAAATGAAAGAGAACTTCAAAACATGACTTTCTCCTAGATATGATGTTCTCATCAAGCTCCAAGTCTGTCTTAAATTCTAACAGGTTGGTACCGGGATGCTTTAGGAGATGGACATATGCCAGAAACCCTTCCTGGTCTACCAGGAATCCTGCACTCACGGCTCCCTGCCTTCCCAACTTACCCATTCTTGTCAGTTCATACCGACCTGGCATGGATATGGGCCCGTACCAGGTAAGCAGGATGGTGCACCTCAGACTCTCCAGCCCAGCTCATAATCTGTGTCCCTTTATGAGCTCTGTGCCAGTGCATAATCGGCTTTATATAAAACATAGTTATGAGCACTCATTATGGCTGGGAGGCAGTAGTTAGCACAGAAATTACCCAGTTGCAGATGTGCAATGTCAGGCCACTAATGAACCAGTCTGGCAACCTAGCAGGTCCCACCTGATCCAAGGAGGGGCCTCTGGGCAGCTTCACTCCAGCCAGCATGGAGCCTTTAAGATAAGGCACTGTTTGCAGGGCTGCAGCTTTCTTGCAACTTCTCCCTACAGTTCCTCCACCATTGGAGGCTCCCTCCATCCCAGCCTGGCAATAAGCATTCAGTACGTCTATATCCATGCATCTACCCCACCAGTATCTTTGGAACTCCCACTCTGTGTGGCCTTAGAGAAACCCTGATGAACAGTATTAACTCTTGCTCTGCTTTCCTGGATCTTGCAGTCAACATCTTTGGGTTTTACAAGTGACAATGAGCCAGACCACTGCTCTTTGGGGATCCTGAAGACCCATCTGATCCCACCTTGTGCAGAGCCAGCTGGGCAGGTGGGAGGGCAGCTGGAGCAGGTAACAACAGGACACGCTGCGTCTGGGAGAACCTGGGGTGGGGGTTCTCTGGAAGGAACCAGGGAATCTGAATTGCTCAACAGGAACTTTGTGGTTGGAAACAGGAGCCAGATCTGCAGCCCAGATGTCTGGTAGAAAGTGAATGGAGTCTCCCTGCTTCTGTTTTTGTTACCTACAGATCATTCTTAGCAGCCAGAGTCATCTCCCGAACACTTAAGTCATACCACATTTCTCTCTTGCTTAAAGCTTTCAGTGGTTCCCCATTATGCTGGAAATAAAATCCAAACCCCTTCTCATGGCCTGTTGGGGCCTGGAGGGTCAGTTCCTACCTCTGCTTCTCAGACTTGCGTCTATCTCTCACAGTTCTCCCATTCTTCTCTGGCCCCCACCCCCATCTGCCCCAACCACACTGACCTTTTTTCTGTCTCTGGAAGCACTGGAAAGCTTAGTCCTGCCTCAGTGTCTTCATACCCACTATTCCCCCTACCTGAATTGCTGTTCTCCCAGATTTTGGAAGGTTGACTATTTCTTGTTACTCAGGTCTCAATTCAGATGTCACCTCAAAAGTTGTGGTGGGGATGGTAGTTTTGATCTTTTAATCTTAGAATTGGTTACAGTGTCCTTGGAAAGACAGCACCGCACTGTGATGCCTGGGATGTTTCTGGATTAGATCCTCAAAGACCCGGGGAAGCCTGTATCCCACCAGCAAGGCGATCAGAAATGGAATAAATGTCCATTCTTATAACAGTGATGGGAAATGAAAAGAGAGTTTGCCACCATGCATTGTGGGCTCTCGAAAAATCAGATCTTATACCAACATCTAGATATTAAAAGAATCAAAATTCACCAGAGCAAATGGATTTTGTATCTTTTCTTCTAAAATTTGTCCATATAAACCAAGTCAAATTATTTTCCAAATGTTCATGTGCAAGGCATCATTCGATTATTTAGGAAAATCTTTCAAAGAACTTAGTATATGTCAATTCCAGGTAAGGCAATGGGGTGGAAAAAATAAATAAGACTCAGCCATGTTTTCTGAGTATATGCAGACCAGAAGGAGGCAGGCTTGGCCACTATATCTGGAACCAGACCTCCTGAGTTCAAATCCTGGCATGGTGTCTTTGGGAAAGTTATTTAACAGCTCTGTGTTTTATTCTCCTCATCAGTAAAATGGGACTGATGACAATAGTATCTCAGGGGACTGTTGGCAAGATTAAATGAATTAATATATGAAAATGGATAAATAAGTATCAGATAATATGTTCATTATAAGGCAAAGTGATGTAGGCTTTGCAGGGAGATGGGCAAGGTGCCATGGGGACAATTAACTGCCAGAGGAGGAACGGGAATACTTCTTGAAGAGGGTGAAGGTTCCTATGGGGAGACAGCATAATGCAAAGGCAAGCAGGGTCTTTGGGAAACAGAAGCCCCTCCTTCAATTCTGGGTTTGTTATTTGTCAGCTTTGTGACTTGGGACAAGTTATTTAGCCTTCTATGAGACATCAGTATTATCTCATGGGAGCACTGTGAAGATCAAATAAAATGACACGAGTGAAGCTTCTGGCACACGGTGGATGCTGGAGAAAGGGCGCTGTTCACTAGCTCCAAGGGGACTGCATTGTGAGAGGATACTGTGAGACACTGAACGTTGTTAGCCTTCCTGGGGACTGCCTCAGCCGGAGAAGGCTTCTCTTCCAGGGCTACGCCTCTTTTCATGGGCAGCCTGCTCCCAGTGTCTGGTGAACCGGGGGCATAAAGACTCAGCCCCTCACTCCCACTAGCGCTCACTCTGAAGGGACTACCCCGCGCCAGAGCTCCCCGTGGGGTCAGCGGAGGGCTTTATTAGGGCCGCATACAGCTCAGTGTCTGCCTCTGCCTTTCCTGCTGCCTTCATTTCCTGCATTAGCTCAGGCTGCCATAACAGCGTATCACCGACTGGGTGGCTTAAACAACAGAAATTTATTGTCTCACTTTTCTGGAGGCTACAAGTCCAAGATCAAGTTTGGTTGAAACCAACCATCAGGGTTGGTTTCTGGTGAGGGCTCTCTTCCTGGCTTGCAGATGGTCACCTTCTCGCTGTGTCCTCATATGGTCTTTCCTCTTATGTGTGTGTGAAGAGAGAGATGTTTCTGACGTCTTTTCTCCTTACAAGGACACCAGTCCTATTGGATTAAGGCCCCATCCTTATGACCTTGTTTAACCTTAATTACCTCCTTAAAAGCCCTGTCTCCAAATGCAGTCACATTGGGGGTTAGGGCTTCAGCATATAAATTTCGGGGGGGGGGACACAATTCAGTCCATAACATCTTTCTTTCACAGGTGTGGATCCTAAATACACCCCTTAATAATGTTTTCCCACTATCTGCCTTAGCATCTGCCTTCGGGGGAACCCAAGGTGCAGACATACTTCTAAATCTTCAGAGTACATTGTGCCTGGAACATAGTAGTTACCCAATTAATGTTTATTGAAAATGAATTACTATTTGGAACAGTATTTGTTAATTGTCAAAGAGCATGAAACTCCAGCTCTTTCTGTATACTATTTTGTTAAGTTTATTTTTATTTTTGTTTTTAGAGATAGGGTCTCTCTCTGTCACCCAAGCTGGAGTGCAGTGTCACAACCATAGCTCACTGCAACCTCAAACTCCTGAACTGAAGCAATCCTCCCCACTTAACCTCCTGAGTAGCTAAGACTACAGGTGTGCACCACCATGCCCAGATAATTTTTAAAAATTTTTTGTAGAAATAGGGTCTTGCTATGTTGTCCATGCTGGTCTCAAACTCCTGGCCTCAAGCAATCCTCCTGCCTTGGCCTCTCAAAGTTCTGGGAGTACAGGTGTGAGCTGTCATACCTAGCCCCTTATGGGTTTTTATTTCAGTATTAATGTACACAAACACCACAAAATTTAACCTAGTAATCATGGGGTTAAATAGCCTTTGCTTACTTGAGTTAGGGAAAGGAGTCATCTGACTGGTTTAGATCCTAGTTAGGAATGTCTGAAAAAAAGAAGGGAGAAAGAAATTTCCTGTATGGACTGCTTTCTGTAAACCAGTGCTATGCCAGAAGCCTTGTTGGCACATATTTTCATATATACATCTCACAAGTGCCCTATGAAATAGGGACCTTTGTAACTCCACTTGGCAGAGAAAATAAGGCTTCCTGTCCAAGGTTACACCGCCAGCCAGTGGCATAGTTGTCAATCTTCGCCCAGCATCCAAGTCCCTGAAAGGAGGGTAGAGTCCCCAAATCCACTGTCTTTCACTGGAGGCACCACCACCTGCCTCTCCAGGTTGACAATGACAGGCTCGTCCCCTGTGGATGTGCACAGTCCCCACCCCAGCTGCTGTTTCCTGGAATCCTCTGCAAGGTTGAGGAACAAGACCTCTGGGGATAAAGCTGGCACTAGAAGTTAATGACTATCAGTTGAAACAAAACACTTGTTTACATGTTACCATCATTAGAGGTTCCAGCCTCACCTCAGCTGGGCCTCCTGCCAGATGTTTGGAGGGGGTTTTCACAAGCTGTGCAGTTTACTAAATACAAAAGCACTCATATTAAGGCGTTTTAGTATTAGGCAGCGCAATTCTGATTATGGGTAATTGAATTTTTTTATCTGGAGCAAAAGGGACCAAGACACTCTCAGAAGTTGCTCAGCTGGGAGACACAGACAGTTGCTAGAGACATGAGGATTCCCTTCTTGAACCCCCACCAAGGAGAGCAGTTTGGTTTAAGGGTTCTTTGAGCTTTGTGTTTGGCTCCTGGTAAATACTGAGGCAACTCTTCCTCAGGAAATCTAGGGAGACTTCATAAGAAAGCTGACATTTGCACTTGATGTTGAAGGATAAATGGGATTTTTCCAGGTAGAAAGAGGGGACAGGAAAGGGCATTCTAGAGGAGGGAACAGCATGTGCAAAGGCACAGAGGCATGGGAGGCTGTTGTTTTGAAGACAAAAAGCAGCTCCCATAACTCTAAGCGCCCCTTTATGTCTGGCTGATTGCCACGCAGACCAGTGGTCCCCAACCCTACTTAAAGACTAGAGTCACCTGAGGAGCTTTAAAATAAATTGCCCAATCTCCATCCCCAGATCTTGATTTAATTAGTCTTGAATGGGATTCTGAACATCAGTATGTTTGAAAAGTTCTCTGGATGATTCTAATATACAGGCAAACTTGAGATTGATCCTTAGATCTCAATGGATTTTCACCTTCTCAACTTTTGGATAAATACACTGGGGAGGAACTTGGGTAAACTTTTCAAATTTATTACCAAGGGTGACTAAAGTGCAAGATGAGGCTTTCTCAGTGCTCGGCCTTGAGGGCAGACATTTCCCTTCGGGCTGTCAAGGTATACAAGATATCCTCTTCCCTGTCAGAGCCTGTTAGGGAGAGAACAACTTGTAGGAAGAGCTCAACTTTGACCAGATCCGGACCACATCAATCACGTAAGTAAGCAAATACCAATAGGGCCCTGGTGCCTTTACCCGCAACTTTCCTTCTGCTGACTTTTCTGGATGAAGAAAAAAAAAATGGTAAATTATTCAAGGTTGGGGAGAGCAGGTTTTGTAACTGAATTGTAAGATGGCTGAATAAGAAACTATAGTAGCCTATACATATTTTATCCCTATTTTTTTTTTTTTTTTTTTTTTTTTTTGCTCCCTTGCAGAAGAAGATTTCAGTTTTCATTTCTCCCAAGCAGGACTGCTCACTTTGACATTCCCTGGGTGTCTGTAGTACTAGGCAATAATTAAATATCAGGTGCATAAGTTGCTCTTTAATTTGACATGTGTGCTCCAGGCAATAACGGCACGCAGTGCCATGTGGGAGTGTAATTGCTAAGGAATAAAATCTTGTAGCGAGTGAGATCATTGTATCAGGTACGGTGTGACAGCTCATTTGATCATTATGCCCAGGCTAAAGAGTTTGCCTAATTAGTTTCCATTAAAACTCACCCTTTAATCAAGAGTTATTCTTGCATAAAGAATGTCACTCGGTCCAGATGAATGAACAATGGTTTCCCCTTGAGATTGGACTCTCGGCTGCACTGGGATGCCATATGTCTTTTCAAACAATCCACACCCGGCCCTCAGCTGGGAAGCCTGAGCTGGAATGGCTGGTGTAAGTGGAGAGGAGGAAAGTCATTAGGAGGAGAGAAATGGACGCTGCCAGCCCTGGTAGTTGGGTCTTGGGGTCTGAGGGAAGTCCTCCAGCAGGCACAGAGACCTGGGATTCCACCTTCCATATGCAGAGAGAATGGGGGCCACAAAGGGGAAGAAGTAACTTGGTCACAGTCATACAGCAAGTTGTGGCAAAGCTCAGGCTGGGACCCAGTTCTTCAGACTTGCAGCCCAGGGCTTGCTCTTCCCCACCAAATGCTGACTTTGACTCTCAAGTTTCTTACGACTGAGGACTTGGACCTTTCTCTCCTGATCCACTCTGAGTACTGGGCTTTGGGAAAGCAGGAGTGAGGATGAATGCTGGGGACCCTCAGCACTCGGTCGTGCTCCATTTCCACTTCCTCGGCTCTGGAGCCAACCTGGTCTTCCTCTGAATCCCAGTTCTGCCCCTTCATGGCTATGCGACCTTGGGTGAGTCACTTAACCTTTCTAAGATTTAGTTCATTATCTACAAGGTGGAAGTAATAATATCTATCTCCTGGATAGAAGGACTTTTCTCTGCGTACCTGGAAATCAGGGTATCTCCTATGAGGAAATGTTTGCCAACAGCACGTGGTTTGTTACTGTTGCAAACCCATCCACTCCCAGGAATGCACCTACCCTCATATACTGATGATTTCTACATATGTATCTTTAGCCTCGATCTTCTTACTTTTAACCCTGAACTACTAATTGTCTAGTACTAATGGACTAATTGACAATTGTCAACTACTAATTGATACCCTGGTGCTTCGGAAAAATGCAACTGATCCTGAACTCAACGGTCACCCACCCCCAGCCTCATTTGCTTTTTTCGTTAACTGATTTGCCAAACACCAAGACCTCCGAGCTAAGTAACCGCGGATCCACCCTTGCATAGGACGATGAGGAAGGCTGCAAAGAAAGAGCAAGAGCTCTTCATTCAGATGCCCTGACCTGGGTCAGCTCACTTCACATGCCTGCGTTTGAATTGGTTTCCTCATATTCGAAATGATACTGCACGTCTCCCAATCTCCTTCAAATAGCCTTTGCTCCAGACACACCGGACTCCATGCTGTTCCCAGATTACAGTTGTTATCTTTATTTACACCTTCGTGTATTTGCACATTTTGTTTTTCTCTGCCTGGAATATTTTTTCTTTCCTATGCCCACCTGGCAAACTCATACCATTCTTTATGTCTCAGATCAAGACTTATCTTTATCAAGCCTTGCCCGGGTTTCCCAGACAGAGTTAGAGACTCTGTTCTTTACTCTCTCACAGTACTTTTCTACCTGTCTCTCTGGGACTCTTATAATAACTCTACATATTCTATTCTATCTTTGATATCTTTTAGCTTTTCTTTTATATTTTCTATCATTTTCTCAGTCTGAACTTCTAATTCACTAATTTATTTTTCTTCGAATTCACCTTATTTATCCCATTCATCGTGTTGTTTACTTTGGCTTTTTAAAATATTTAATATTTCTACTTGGCACCTTTTATTAATATGTTATCATTGCTTCATATTGCCCCATATCTCCTTAAGTGTATTTAGCATGCTTATTTTACATTTTTGGATCATTTGTTTCAATAATTCTGCTTGTTCTGAATAGGTATTGTTCTGTTTGTTATTTTCCTTTATTGTAATTATATCTTTAAATCTAGTTATTTTGGTTTGTAAAGTGGTGTTTCCCTTGGGCTGTCAATCAACCACTGGTAATGTGTACTGGGGAAAAAAATCAAGGTCAGGTGTTTATCCTGGAGGGTTTAAGGAAAGAGGGGAACAGATGAATCCCAACGCAGAAAGCCCAAGGCCCCACAGGCCTCACAGTTGGGATTTCACTTTTAAATCTGTAGGGTGAAGTGGCAAGCCCTGGGTTTGTGGGGAGGTGGGGTGGAGATGTGAAAGCCCAAGGGTAGCAGAACAGACCCACTCTGTTTTCATCAGCTCTTAATCCCAGCAGGGTTTTTTTGCTCTCCTGGTGTTGGTCTGGCTGGGCTATGAACGGGCAGAGGACTGTTTGTCTAGGGCAGTGGGGAGGAGCTGAGAGCAGAATTTCAAAGCTTCCCTCCCACACATTGGCTGGTACCATCTCTGGCTGCCCAGCTCCATGCAGCTGCCTGCTTCCCTGACACATGCTAGTTCCAGGCACTGTTACCAGGGGGCTCACATTTTGTTGTTATTGTTTATAATTCTTGGAACCTGTATTTTCCTTTTACTTCAACAGTTTTTTCAGTGGTAATTTTAGTGGAAGGAGAGAAAACAACTCAGCCATCTTGACAGAAACCAAAATATTATATTTTGTAATATTAAATACTTAATACAATGTCTAATATGCATATGTCACATTTGTTAGATGGCATAGTGGTTAAAATAGGGACTCAGAAGTTAGACTGTGTTTTTAATTTTACTTTAAAAAATTTTAAATAAACTTTATGGAGATACTATAATTCATATCAAATAAAATTCATTCAGTTTAAGGGTATAGTATGGTGACTTTTGACAAATATGTACACCCATGTAACTACCACCACAATCTATACATAGAATGTTTCTTATTATATATCGATAGATTATAGTTGTATATATTTATGGAGTACAAAGTGATGTTATGATTTTTGAATATGATGTGGGATTATTAAATAAAGCTAACTAACGATATCACCATCACCTCAAATATTTAACTTTTTTGAAATAAGAACATTTGAAATTTACTCTCTTAGCAATATTGAAATGTACTGTACTCAGTTATTAGCTATGTTCACCACACTGTGCAATCGATCTAAAAATATCAAACTTATTCCTCCTTTGACTATTATCTCCCCATTCTCCCCACCCCCCAGCTTCTGGTAACCATCCTTCTATCCTCTGCTTCTGTGAGTTCAACTGTTTTAGATTCCAGAGAACATGTGGTAATTGTCTTTCAGTGTTTGGCTTATTTCTCTTAGCATAATATTCTCTAATTCCACCTGTATTGTGACAAATTACAGAATTTCTTCCTTATTTAAGGCTTTGGCTTATATACCACATTTTTGTTATCTGTTCATCCCTGATGGACAGTTAGGTTGATACCATATCTTCACTATTGCGAATAGTGCTGCAATGAACATGAGAGGGCAAACATCTCTTTGACATACTGGTTTCAGTTTTGGGGGATAAATATCCAGAAGTGAGATTGCTGGATCATATGGCGATTCTATTTTTAGTTTTTTGAGGAAGCTCTGTACTGTTTTCCCTAATGGCTATATTAATTTGCATTCCCATAAACAAGGGCTCACTTTTTTCCTGCATCCTCACAAGCACTTGTTCTCTTTAGTCTTTTTGATAATGGCTGTCCTAATAGGTGTGAGGTTATATCTCATTGTGGTTTTAATTTGCATCTCTCGAATGATTACCGTGTTGAGTATTTTTTCATGTATCTGTTAGCCATTCTTATGTCTTTTAAGAAATATCTGTTCAAGTCCTTTGCCCATTTCTTAATCAGATTGTTTTCTTTTATGAAGTGGTTTGACTTTCTTATATATTTTGGATATTAATCTCTTATCAGATATATCATTTATGAATGTTTTCTCCCAGTCTGTAGGTTATCTCTTTACTCTGTTAATTGTTTCCTTGGTTGTGCAGAAGTTTTTATTTTGATGTAGTCTCATTTGTCTATTATTGCTTTTGTTGCCTGTGCTTTTAGGGTAAAATCTAAAAAATAATTGCCCAGACCAATGTCATGTAGTTTCTCCCCTATGTCTTTTTCTAGTAGTTTTATAGTTTCAGATCTTATGTTTAAGTGTCTAATTCATTTTGAGTTGATTTTTGTGTATGGTGTGAGATAAGGGTCCAATTTTATTCTTCTGCATATGGATATTCAGTTTTCTCAACATAACTTATTGAAGAAATGGCCCTTTTCCCATTATATATTCTTGGAATGTTTGTTGAAAATCAATTGATGGTAGACGTATGGGCTCATTTCTGAGCTCTCTATTCTGTTCCATTGGTAGATGTATCTAATTTTATACTGGTACCATGCTGTTTTAATTATTATAACTTTGTAGCATAGTTTTAAATCAGGTAGTGTGATGCCTTCAGCTTTGTTCTTTTTGCTCATAATTGCCTTGGCCATTTAGGTTTTTTGTAATTCCAAATGAATTTTAGGATTGTTTTTTCTATATCTATGAAAAATAACATTGGAATTTTGATAGGGATTGCACTGACGCTGTAGATCACTTTGGGTTTTATGGATACTTTAACAATATTAATTCTTCTAATGCACGAACACAGATATTTTCCATTTATTTGTATCTTCTTCAATTTCTTTCACTGATGTTTTATAGTTTTCAGTGTACAGGTCTTTCTTCCACCTCTTTGGATAAATTTATTTCTAAGTAATCTTTTTGTAGCTATTGTAAATGGAATTGTTCTCTTGATATATTTTTTGCTAAGTTCATTATTTGTGTAAAGAAACACTACTGACTTTTCATCTTGATTTTATATTCTGCAACTTTACTGAATTCGTTTACCAGTTCTAATAGTTTTTTTTGTGTGGAATCTTTAGGGTTTGTTATATATGATTGCGTCATCAGCAAACAGTGACAATTTAAATTCTTCCTTTCCTGTTTGGACGCCTTTTATTTCTTTCTCTTGCCTAATTGCTCTGATAAGGACTTCCAATACAATGTGAATAGAACTGGTGAGAATGGGCACACTATATATAGAATATTTCCATCACCCTGAAAAGTTCCCTTGTTCCCCTTTGCAGTTAATACCCATCCTGTTCCCTAGCCCCAGGCAAACACTGATCTGCCTTCCTACACTATATATTGCATTTGCTTTCTCCCTAAAGTTCCATCCAAGTTGTTGTATCAGTAATTTATTGCTTTATGTTGCTGAGTACTATTCTATTGTATGAATGCACCACAGTTTGTTCATCTGTGTTCCTATTGATGGGCATTTGGGTTATTTCCTGGTTTTTAGCTATTATGAATCCAAGGTCTACCACTTTTTAGCTGTATAAACTTTGACAATTTACTTAACCTATTTTTGTTTCAGTTTCTCCATGTAAAATGGAGATAATGATAGTACCTAGCTCTGCAGATCAAATGAGTTAATCCATGTACTTTGCTTATTTCCTGGCATAGAGTAAGCACTCGATAAAAGCTGTTATTAAAATTGCTATATTTTTGTCTTCCCATTTGAGTGTGAGTTCTTTGAAAACGGGAGCTAAGTTTTATTCTTTTTTATAATTCTGAATCCTAGGATAGTGCCTATCATTCATTTCTTTATTCATTTCTTCATTCATTTCTTCACTCAATAAGTTTTAATTGCCACATTCTATGCTGGTTACTTAGGTTGCGATCATGACACAGCCTCTGCTGTCATAGAGCTTCAAGTCCATAGTAAGAGACAAACAAACCAGGTAGCGACAATACAGCATTTTAGGGGAAGCCTAGGAGCTGTCAGTGTCACCTAACCCTCGCCTGGGAAGGAGCAGGGAAGAAAGTGATGGCTCAACAAATGAGTACAAGATGAGTAAGAATGATCTCCTTTGAGGGCTAGTGGGGAGAGAGGGAGCAATGTTACAGGAATAGGAAGAGTCTGCACATAGACTCAGAAGCAAGAAGGGTATGCATATATAAAAGGTGAGGCATCAAGATGTGATCAAAGAATGAACAACAAAGTTATTGCAATAGGCCAGGAAAGAGATATTAAAAACAGGGGTGTGGGAATGGATGGAGGGCTTCAGCGGATGGAAGACATTGATGAGGTGGAATCTACCGAACAACTGACTGAATGGTGTGGGAAAGTGCAGCTGAGGTTCTAATCTGGGGCTTAGGAAATTATCATTAAAATCCACTGTTAGGAGAAGAGAAGTTTTCTGTGGGTAGTAACTGGGTAAATACCTTTCTGGACCATATTGAACTTGAGGGTTGGTTAATTCCCTACATTGAGGCCCTCTGGGGAACTTAGGGGGGATACCACAGATGGAGAAGCCTAAGTGAAGAGAAGCAAGGGCAGCCCAGTGAACACCTAGTGGGGGAGTTTCAGGTGGGGCTCGACTAGGCCTGGTACCTCTGAGGAAATGACGGGTGGCCAGCCCCTAGGCATCTATTTGCACAAGTTGATTGTTTGCATTTGGAAAAGGAGTGTGCTTGTAGGGAGAGGAGGAGGGGAAAGTAGGAGGCTGTTCCATGTCTTCTAAGGCCCCTGGTGCAGCCCTAATGATTCATGTCTGAGGCCTGTGGAAAGAGGGACAAAGAAATTCGTTTTTAGAAACTAGTTTATGAGGCTTAGTTACAAACAGCACTATTTGTAGGTCTGGGATGAAGAATGGTAGGATGAGAGAGGGCTATTTTTCTTATTTTTAAAGTTTTTATTTGGAAATAACTTCAGATTCATAGAAGAGTTACAAAAGTAGTAAGAAGAGTTCTCATGTCCTGAGGAGTCCAGTTTTTAGTTAAAAACCTGTGTGTAGGTGCCGGGCCCGACCGCAGGCAGTTACAAAGGTTTTACCCGCAGGCCTCACGGGAACGCTGCCCCCACCAGACTCCTCGCACCGACATCCCAGCTTCTGAAGGGAGCTTCAGTCTAGGTCTCAGGCCCCCTGGGCGGTGATGAGCTTTCACATATTTTCATTCCTGGCCCAGGGAACTTCATTCCTAGATCTCTTTGTCTGAGGTCTTTGGCCAAGATCCTCTTTAGGCAACTCCAAAAAACCTCTTTATGGGGCAGTATGTGTGTAGGGGGAGAAATGAAGACGTTTTTCCTCACTCTGATTCAATACTTTTCTTCTCCTACCCCTGTCACCCTCCCCTTGACCCCAGAGCCCATGAAACTGCCAGAGCCTTTTGTTAGGGGCTCCCTCAAGAGTGGGATGACTCCACATCTGTGCTGTTCCATTTGATTCTTCCCCTAGTTCCGATGTTTTCTCCAGGTTTGGCCTCTTGCTTATATCATCACCGGAAGTGATTAAAGGCTTTACTCTTTCATTTTTGGTGTGTGGCTTTAATAGGCTACTCTGACACCTGACAGCCCAGCACTCTCTGTCCCAGTCAGCCGACCTCCTGAGGATATCCTTCATCCAGCTTCCCCCAGTGCAGAGCCGACTTCATGGCTGTGCCCCTGTGTGGTCTCACTGGGCCCCGTGCTCCAAAAGGTCCCATGCTTGGTTGTGTTCTCTGCTGTTGCCATCCTGAAATCTTAATAATTTTTGAACAAGTAGCTCAACATTTTCTTTTTATGCCAGGGTTTCCAAATTATGTAGCCAGTCTTCTCTAATGTTAACATCTTACATAATCATGTTACATTTATCAAAACTAAGAAATTAACATTGGAAGAGTAGTATTAACTAAACTACAGACATTATTTGGATTTTTACCAATTTTTCTACTAATGTTTTGTGTTCCAGTATCCAATCCAGGATATCACATTATGTTTAGTTGTTGTGTCTCCCTATACCCTCTGCTCTGCGACATTTTCCTGGTCTTTCTTTGTCTTAGACCTTGAAACTTTTGAATATCCTGGTCAGTTATTTTGTAGAATATCCCTCAACTTGGGTTGACCTGATGTTCTCTCTTGATTAGACTGAGGCTATGAATTTTTGGGAAAGGATACTACAGAGGTGAACAGCTTTCATCATATCACATCCCGAGTACATCTCAATGTGACTTATCACTGGTGCTTCTGAACTTCATCATGTGTTTAGGGTGGTCTGTTCTAGGGTGGTCTGTTTCTCCATTATGAAGTTATTATAGTTTCCTTTCCATAGTCCATTTGTTAGAAGTGAGTCACTAAGTCCAGCCCACACTCAGTGGGAGGGGAATTAAACTCCACCTCCTGGAGGAGAGAGTATCAAACAGTTTGTGAACGAATGTTAAAATCACCCCAGCAACAAATAAATATTTGGAGGAGACACATTGAGACCATGCAAATATCCTATTTTTCTTTAATGTTTTCTCACTAATTTTAGCATTTATCAGTGGATCTTGCCTGCAGCAGTTATTAACATGGTAGTGTTCTAATGGTGATTTTTTACTTCAAGAGAGGCCTTTTAAAATTATGGTGCTAACCCTATTTGTGTATTAATTTGTTCTTTTTACTGAATTACTAAAGCCTTGAAGGCTGCTCTTTGTATGCTGTCTACACCCTTAAGGTTCTCAATGGAACTCTGTTCTATTGAGCTGAATTGAGTCATTTTTATCAAATGATGCCTAAGGATGGCATCGGGCATGACAGTGGGGCAGTGGTTCGCACAGTGTGGTCCCAGCACCTGCAGCATCTGCATCCCCTGAACACTTACCAGAAATGCAAATTATCAAGCCCCATTTCAGTCCTATCAAATCAGAAACTCTAGGGGTGGGGTCCAGCAATCCGTGTTTTAACAAGCCCTCCAGATGACTCTATGTCCACTAAAGTTTGAAAGCCACTGAGGTAGGGGATTCTTTATTCTAATTCTTTGTAGGGACACAAATCCCATTGAAACCATTATCTCTCCTTTGGTCCTGTTCTTTGGAGGCACGAATGAACAGGCTGATGGTTTAAATCAATTTAATCAACATGTGTGGAGTGTCTACTCTATGTCAGGCATTGTGCTATGTCCTGGAGATGTCATCCTGACCTTGAGAATTTCACAGTCTAGTGCATGAAACAAGTGTGAAAACATGTAATTGAACTACATGTTAAGACTCTAATAGGTATATGGGCAAAATTATATATAAAATATGATCATAATATCTATCGTTCTTGAGAATGTACCATATGCCAGGTAGTCTTGTGTGTATTATATTAATTAATATCCACAAAATCTCGCAAGGAAGATACCAGCCCCATTCTATAGATGCTAAAACTGAGTCTATGAGAGGTGAGGCAATTTTCTTAATTACGAAGCATGGAAGTGTCGGAAATGGGGCTTGAACCCTGGTCTTGCTGACCCCCAGGAGCTCTCTTCTCATTGCCAATCTGCACCTGCCCAGGGAGTGACTAATTCTGTTCAGAGTAGAGGGGGTGGGGATGCAGCTTGGGAGAGGAAGTGGAAGAAATGGGAGTTTTTCGGGTGGAAAAATGGGCAGGGAATTCCAGGCAGAGGGAATCCCCTGAGAGAAAGACATGGAGTCATAAAAATACAGAGCCTGTTGATGTAAGGCGGAGGATCCCAGTGAAGCTACCATAAGAGCTCATGGATGTGAGGGAAAGAAGAGCTGGAAAGAAACTGAAGGTGGCTGTGCCGGATGAGGAGGGCAGCTCTGATGCCTTGGGATCCACTCCAGGTCCCTCCTTGCTCACTGCAGAGAGCCAGTGTGCTGCAGATTGACAACTTGTGGGACCCAGAGCAGAAATGACATTCGAGTCTCCCTCGAGGGAGCTGGTCTAGCAGGTGGTTAATAACATAGGCTTTGGCATTATGTGGGCTGGGGCTCAGATGCAACTCTGCCACATACTGTGCGGTTTAAAATGTTCTCTACTAGCCCCACTTTTTTAAAGTCTATAAAACAGACAATAATAATTATAGCATTTATTGAGCACTTACCATGTGTCAGGGGCCTTCCGAGGTATAATACTTCACATGAACTCACCCATTGAATTGTCATAACAAATTTCTGGAATTAGTCATATTATTACTCCCTTTTTACAGAGAGGAAACTGAGATAAGGAGAGGATAAATCTATAGAGCAGGGCAGACGGGATTCAAATGTTTGTATCTGGAGTCCAACCACTCCGTGTAATCACCTGTCTGACCTTGTGGGAGTTCTGTGAAGTTTATGTTAGATACTCTATAAAAAAATGCTCAGTGCAGTATGGCATCCCCAGTGAGCCTCCATGAATGGTAATGGGGAGCAGCTCTAATTCACTGGAGTTCCATGTGGATCTGTGGCAGTTGGAAAGCTTTTGTTGGAATATCAAACTTTCTGCCATCTCTGGTTCTCTGCTCAGGTCTCCTATGTGCTTTAGGGCTGTAATTGTCTCTTATCACCTCTGTTTGAAGGATCCTCAGAGGGTCCTACCCTCACAGATGGGCTAGCTCTAGGTGGACCTAGGGTATGAAATCTGAGGAATTGTGAAGAAAAAGCAGTATCATGAAATGACCCAAGAGTCAGGAGACCTTGGTTCTAAGCCTTATTGTGTCCCTAAGCCTGTGCAACCCTGGACAAGGGTCTTTTGCTACTTGGATCTTAGTCTTTCCATTCATGGGAGGAAGAGGTTGGATTTTATTATGTCTGAGTTTCCTCCCACCTCCATGAAGAAGGGTATTCAAGAACACTGTAGAGCCCAGGACCCATTTCTCTTCCTGGGTAAGGCTGTCCTTGTCCCTGGGGATTGGTCTTTCAATTATTGGGCAGGTTTTTCTTCCTGGATTATGTGCCAGCCTCATCACACTTAATTAATGCTTAGTAAACATTCCAGCAATTCTGAACCACTCATCTATGGGACCTATATGTAACCATACCAATATAAACACTGCCATGCCTTATTAAT
>RJWJ010001092.1:59582-150902 GCA_004363605.1 Indri indri
TTTTTTTTTTTTTTTTTTTTTTTGCCTTTTAAACAAAATACTAGAAGCCACTTTAAATTCTTACCTGAAAAAGAAGGAGGAAATAATGGAATCAACTCGCTGAATTTATGAAACATGCTATTTATTATTTAAAGCAGGTTTCTCAATGACCTATGCTGGGCAAGACTTGGTTACCCTAGTCTGGGGTCCCCGTAAGTTCTTGGAAGAAATAATTGCATATTTATTCTCGCAGCCTCTGTAATTCCAATTGTGCCTGAAGTAAAGGACAGTGGCAATCCCTAATACCAGGGGCAATCAGCGCAATGTGGAAGGGGCAAGGCTCTGGCCTCCCTGCAGTGGCCTTAGACTTCTTGCAGATCTCCTAATGGCCACAGTGCTTTCCCAGGTCTGTCTTTGCCCTCACAGCTGGGGTGGCCCAGCCGCCCCTCAGGGGGTGGGTGGTTGGGGGGAGCGATTTTCACCCCATTTGTTGCTTCCATATCAGCCATTTCTGTGTGTTCCTGACAGCAATGGATGTCATGCTGGGTAATCCTCTTCCTGTTGCGAAGGGACCTAAGCAATTACCAGTAAAGTGTTCATGAAAGATCCAGGGGGAAAAGGTAGTTAATGACGCCTTTTATCAGCCCCACCAATACATGAGAAAACACACTTTGGAGAAAAAAGAGATTTTTTTTTTTCTCTTTATGGATATACCATGAGAGTTGTGTTGTGTTGTGGTGTGTGTGTGTGTGTGTGTGTGTGTGTGTGTGAATGCATATGTTTTAAAAGTTTTATCAGTATAGTTTATGGACAAATTAACTTCACTTGCAGAGCAACCTTCATCTTGTCACAGAATCATAGGAGAATAAAAAAAATTGGCCTTCTAACTTTTCCTATAGTGCCACTCTTACAGTACTACTGTCCCCTCTCCGCAGAGCAACCAGAGTGGTCTTTTGAAACATAAAACCGATGCCATCATATCCTCCCTTAAAAATCTTCCAATGACATCCCACTGTACTCAGAATAAAATCCAAATGGAGCCTCATCATGGCCTTAACAAGGCTCTGAAGGATGTGGCCCCTGCCACCTCCTGCTTCCCCTTGAGCCGGCCTCATTTATGCTCCGGCTCACTGACCTTTCTGGTCTGTAAATGTGCCAGGCCTGTTTTCATCTCGGACCCCTTGCACCTGCTGGCCCCGCTGCCAGCACACCCTCCCTCCTTTCAGAAGCAGAGACCACTCACCTACTTACTCTGTGTCACTTTTCCTTGTTCCGTTGTCTTTGCATCATTGCTCACCCTCTGAAGTTGTCTAGTTCGTTCATTTGTTTAATGTCTGTCCTCCCTCCGTGGAAGCATCATGAGAGAGGAGTCCCCCTGCCATAGTCTCCACTACATTCCCAGCACCTGCAAGAGTATCTGGACACCCACGGGTGCTCCATATGTTTTTGAATGACTGACTGAATTAATGAATATGAAACTTGGCTGTCACCTCCATGTCCCGTGTTCTTCCTGGTGTAGTTTTTCTTCTAGGGGTCTAATAAAACTTTGCAGGAAGCTACCGATTGGCTGATCAAGAGTGAGTGCTATGTGGGTCATGGAAATTCGGTTGGGAAGCCACTAAGACAGGATGAATCTGGTTAATATAGGCATTAGGATCTCAGGGGGCTGCGATATAAAAGGCATCCTCTTGACCTCAAGTTTGAGACTGGGGTGTCAGGGAGTTCCAAACTGAATGATTGCCATGAACACAGGGGCCTCCTTTAGCAGAGAAGCCCTGTAATTATATTTCTCAAGTACCATCTGCTTCTATTCTGACACTTCTGTTTCCACTGTGCTGCCCCAGTTAAGGTTCACTTTCTTCCTCTCCTAAAGGAGATCTTGAAGGATCTTTTATAAAAGCGAGGGCAATGGTGAAAAATCCCCAATTTGCCCCTCATCGGAGAGTAAATATGGGATCCTAGCCAAGGGCTGTGGCGGTTGCACAGATGTTACTCTCAGATAGGGGTGAAAAGGGTGTTTGCTGCCCCTGTAATCTTAGTGGATGATCTTTTGCAGCCATTCTCTGTGTAGACAGTGACCCTCTTTCATTCCTACCTGCCAAAGACAATTCACTGCACACTCATCTTCCCCTGCCCAAAGTCCCACATTTTCTTCTTTTCACCAATCATAACAAAGTGGCAGAGAGGAAAGTGTCTCCCCATTACTCAACCTGAAGACCTTTCCAGATGGAGGACAACAGAGAGAAAGACAGAGGCTAGTCTAAATCCAGAGATTCCTAGGAAATGTTATCAACCTCATGAAATCTTCAGGAATCACGGTGCAAGAACTCAACATCATGTCTTTTTCCAAGAAGTACCTTTAGGGAAAAAAGTCTTATGTAAGTTGCCCCTATAACATGTGGCGGAGAAGTTATAAGGAGAAACAAATGAAGCAAGGTGACAATGTGATTGTAGACCTTAATAGAAAGATTTTTCTTCCTGAAGTCTTATTAGATAATGTTTTCTCTTCGTAAACTCTGCATTTTGTGAAATATATTATTATCTATGTATACAGAAAAAATTATTCCAGATAAATCCAGGACCAAGGCTATTTCTTGGTTCCATGGATATGCCTTCCTAAATGAGCATGAGTAGATGAGAGTAAAACTCAAATTACATAAACACTACATGGCTGTAGAAAAAAATTTCCAAACCACCATTTTTCCAAGATACTAATGTCACAGAAAATGTTTAGTGCATCATTAAATTACATTTGCTATAACAGAAGCTCCATGAAAAGAGGGACTTTGTCTTGTTTGCCACTGTATCTCCAGCATCTGAAAGAGGACCTGGCACTTAGTAGCCACTCAAAATATTTATTTTTAAATGAAATATTGTCTTAAGCTAATTTAAACAGGTTTCTTTACTGCAGGACTTCCAGCAGGCTTATTATGCTAATGTATGTAGTGAAGTTCTAAGAGGAGGTGATAGCATGTCTTATTTCTCAAACCTATTTGACCTTGGGTCACCCGAGGATATATCTATTCACATCACTGGAACAGTATTCCATGAAAGATATTCTGGGGCAGGGAATGGTGGCTCATGCCTGTAATCCCAGCACTTTGGGAGGTTGAGGAGGGAGAATTGCTTGAGGTAAGGATTTCAAGATCAGCTTGAGCAACGTAGGGAGACCCCATCTCTGCAAAAAGTTAGCCGGGTGTGGTGTGCACCTGTAACCCTAACTACCTGGAAGGCTGAGCCTGGAGGATCCCTAGAGCCCAGGAGTTCGAGGTTACAGTGAACTATGATCAGCCCACTGCACTCCAGCCTCAGCAACTCTGAAAAAGCGTTTGGGAAGTGCTCAATTAAATTAAAAGAACAGGTATAAATGTCTAAGGCAAAAGGGAGTGCAGGTGATATGTTTGACTTGAAAAAGATCAATCTACAATTTAAGTTCTGTTACAACTTTTTGCTGACTTACATACTTTAATTTTTGAATACAGGAAAAATGAAGAGGATGGAGTAAAAAGAGGGGATGGGTGAAAGAGTGGGGAGGGAGAGAGAGAGAGAGAGATGACCACCTGAGATGGAAAAAGTGGTAGTCCTTTGTGCTGTAGAAATCAGTTCAGAGGCACCAAGCCCGGCTGGCAGGTGATTAACAGCTGGATTCTTCTCATGGAACCTAATGATGGTTATTGTCTCCACAGAGTGGCTTTATCTTGTAAAGGTTTTCTCGAAGTCTTATCTGCTCGACTGGCTGTGACCAGGAGAGGGGACACTGATGGTTGGATCTGTTCCCTCTTCTCATTGTGGGTTCACCAGCCATCTTTTGTATCCTGGGACACACATTAATGCATGGGCTGGATTCATTACTATGGAGGATGTTAGGCACAGAGAGTGAATGAGTAAGATTGCAGATTTTGGAGACAAACAATTGGGTTGATGGTGAGTATCCTGTGTGGTCTTGGACCTATTCCTTAACTTCTCTGTGTTCCAGTTTCCTCCTTTAAAAGATGAGGATGATAATATTTATCTTATAAGCTTCTGAGTGTCCAATAAGATAATACATATGTACTTATTACAGCACCTTGCACATGGTAAGTGCTTAGATGTTAATTATTGGTATCATTAGTAATAGTAACAAAGATGATATCTGGGTACACTGTTAACTCATAATTTATATTTCAACTCTAAAACATGTCTATTTCTGCAAACTCTGTGTATAGCATTATGTAAGAAGACTCTGTAAGTTCTATCTTTTAATCCAAAGCACATGTTACAAAATTTACTTGCTTAGGTGAATTTGATGCATGGTTTTGAATGTGGATGTGCTGTTGGGAAAAGGGGGTCTCTTGCAAATAGGAACTTTCCCCCCTCACCTTTCATCATTGGTTCCTCTGTCTAAAGAAAATAAAATGAACAATGCCTAACCTGGAGAGAAAAGGGAAGAAAAATGTAGACTCTTGCATCTCAAGCTAGTTGCTTAATATCCCATCTCCATTTCACTTTTTACCCTCTTTTTATCTTGTTCAATATGTTCCAAAGGCAAAAGTCTATGATGCCAATTCTATAGGCTCTGTTCTACTGTCTGAATAATATGCAGCACAGCAAGAAAGAATAAAGCCCTTTCCACATCTTGTTTTTTAAAGCAAGGTGGGAGAAGGTGTCTCTCACCTGGCTCCCAGGTCATGATTACACCTGTCAACTGGCCTCACTCCATCTTGATGGCTCAGCCCACCCACCTGGGGGGATTTTTTTTCAACTTGGGACTCTATGAAGAAAATAAAAACATTGATGACTGATGATGTACAAGGGTTGAATTATATTTAATTTACAAAGCAGACAGTTTAGTTCCAATTGTATATTTATCCTGCAAATACTATATCCCAAGTGCCTAGAGCGATGCCTGTCATATGGTAGGCACTCAGTAAATATTTTTTTGAGTGAATAAATATTAAATCTAAAATTCGTTACCATTTGTGAATCATAAAGAGGAAACCAAGCAAACAATGGGCCCTAAGCTCCCTGCCCAGATAACCACCGCTGTCCCCATATGCCTAATATATAAATAAGGTTAGAAAAGTCAAACTAAACAGAAATCCTGGAAGCAAAGTGCTGCCATTTCCCGGTTTGCCCTTCATCCCATCTCCTCAAAGGTAATCACTGAGAATGGTTTATTCAGTGATTCTTTCCTCAAAGCAATTACTCATGTGAGAACATACATGAATACAAAGGGCCACATTATTTACATAACGGACGACATACACGAAAGCAGAGGTTCTCAAGGGGAAGTCTGCCGACAGCCTGTGTGAAGCCCACCTGCCTCAGAAACACCTGGTTTGTTTGTTAACAGGACAGACTGCAGTAGACATTCTGATTTGGTTGGTCTGGACAGGCCCAGGAATCTGCATTGCATCAAGTATCTCAAATGATCATGTTGTATAACTCTAAAGTCAAAGAATGTGGTGCACTACGGATCTATTGAAGCTTAAGGTGGTTCATATTTTAGCACCAATCCCTCCTCATATGGAATTGGTGGACCCCTTAGCCAATTGTGGGCAAAGTGACATATCTCTGCTGTGTGTAACCTCCACCCGCTTCCATCTTACACAGTTCTCTGAAACACCCCTTCCTGTTCCACCTCTTCTACCAAATTGGTTGGATTCGCCGCCTTGTTGTAGCAGACATGGCTGTTAACTGCAAATAATTCTCAGTCTTTCTCCCTTCAACTGCTTAATTTATGTCCAGCTTCAAGTTTCTAGTCATAGCGGTGGAAACCCCTTTTCTGGATTGTTCTGCTGCACAGATGCACGCACTGTTGGAATTTCAAGTACAGCTTTCTTCTTTAGAGAATCTCCTTCTGGAAAATGCCTGCTGATTATGACACAGCACTGTCTCTGCCCAGCCATATCTTCCTTTTACTCTTGAGCAGCTGGACCTGGCCTGAGTGTGATCCTGCCTCTCTCTTTTTGATTCTCTGCACTATGGGAGTGGAGCTTTTGGAAGTTATCCTGGAGTTTTAGGCAGAAGAGGATAACCTGTAGGTTTTGTGATATCTGAAGAATTCTTCCCCATTCTGTAGGTGCCCTGGGCTCCAAGTGTGGTGTTATTAAATATGGTCACAAAGACAGAAGCCCAGGCTGCTCGCTCTCTGCTCGGGTCTCTTCTTGGGCTGCTTAGACATCAGGGAATAAGTAGGAGGGAAGGTGAAGGAGATGACTGCCAGCTCAGGCTCAGAAGACATCTGACATTTCTATATAAATGACAACATAAAGGGGGGTGAGCTGGATACTGAAGTTCCTAGCAAGGGAGAAGTCTACCATCAGGATATACAGGACCAGAGAAGAGTGCTCTTTTCTCCAAGAACACTTTGTGCAGAGGAGTGACATGAGCTGACTCATGCTGGAAGAGGACTACTCTCATCACAGTGCTGGGAATCAACTGTAAGAGGGCCCAAGGAAGCAGGGGGACCAGTAGGGGGGAAGTGTTATGGTACGAAACTGAGGCTAGAGGTGACAGTGGCTGACACCAGGGGGGAAGCAGAAGAGGAGTGAGAAACAGTTGGAGACAACCCAGAAACTACCTGACACCCTGATGTACACAGCTGCCTGAAACTCACAGACCATAAGATCCACCCAATTCACATTTCTGTTTCACCTCAAAGGCACTTAATTACAAGATCTCCTGAGACCTTCCTCTAACAAGTTGAACAACGTTTAGATGAGAGCAAAACATCTGGTACCCACAAGTTCCCAAGTGGTTCAGATCATTTGAATTCACAATTTGCAGCTTTTGAGCTATATCAGTGCAGGCCTGTGGTGTGGTGCAGTGGAGAAGCACCTTACTGGAGCTGGTACAGCTGGTTTTTCATCCTGGTCCTGCCCCTAACCTGATGAACACCCTGGATAGGCCTCTTCCCTGGCCCCATCCTCCTGTTATAAAATGAAGGGCGTGGAGGAGGTGCTTTCTGAGGTTCCTTTGACCTGGGACAAGCTAAAGTTCTTAATTTGCTGATGCCCAGGCTCCTTGGTAAGGATTCCAGGAAGAACTAGGCCTGGGGCAACTGTTTTGTTTTCTCTTTTTCATTTATTTAAATTCTTATTTTTAACATGAAACCAACCTCCTGGAGAACCTGCATGTCAAATTCAAGAGATAACGAATGTGCACTTTGGAGCCTCATGGCAGTAAACCCCCTGGGTTGGAGAAAGTATCTTCCTTTTACTTTTCTTCTGTTCAGGCTCTGGAGGACTCAGGGGGTCTGAGAGCCTGCCTTAGGGCATGCCTATTTACACTGCTGGTTTCTCCTTGGATGTGATTGGAAACAGTTTCTAAAAGCTTTGGTTGGCATCCTTTCCAGTTTCTGCACATCACCCTGCCACTGCACAAATGAATATTGTGCAGATCTGAGGGATGCTAAGTGCCTCCTCCAGGTTTGTGTGGGCTGGTGAGCTGAGTCAGCCAGAGGGTACACATTAAGGAAGCTTTCCTTCTTGGGAGGCTTTTCTTGGGAGGCATTTCTTGGGAGGGTTTCTTCCTATCCATTCAAAAGAAAAAGCTAGTGGTGTTGCTTGCACCAGAGAGCATCCTTGTAAATGTAGTCTGCAAAGTGTGGAGGTCACATTCCCCAGGGAGCAGAGGCCATGGTTGATGGTTGATGAGGTCTCCTGTAGCTAAAACCAAGGCCCATGTCTCTTAAATACCTCCAGGAGGTGTTTTCAGTGTCAGTCTAGCCAATGCTGATGGAATAGTCAGAGGGCCAGGAAAGTTTGGTGAATCAGGCTTCACAACACCTCCCTTTGGTAGTTCAATGGTCAGACCTCCCCAGAGTTCATAGGCTGCCTTGTCAGCCAGACTCAGAGGCCCCTTGCAACCTAACATCAACTAACATTTAATCAGCAGTTATGTGAACAACACTTTACTTGCATTACCTCACTTATCCACCCCTGTGAGGCAGATCCTATTTTCCAATTTAGAGATGAGGATGCCAAGATTTGGATATGTAACTAAGTAAGTGGCAGAGCTTGGTTGGTCTAAGACTCAAGAGCCCGAGCTCTTACCCTCTTTGCTATACTGACACCCACAGTCATGCAGCACCTAACCAAAGGCAACCACCGTCCTGCTCTCCCTCAAAAGAGGCCCATGTTGCAGAGATGGGACCTATGGACCACGATGAAGAATGAAGTCATGTGGAGCCAGTGATTAGGAAGGGGTTGAAGGAATGTCAAACCAACTTTGAAGTTTGGAGGTCAAAGAAATTTCTATGTTTTCTAATAGCCTTGCCTAATACTGAGTAAATCTTTTTCATACAATTAAAAAAATTTCCCCTCTACTTGTTCTAATTTCCTTGATTTTCATTTCTAATTTTGTGCATTATATGTGCTGTTTTATCCCTTTTATACAGAAGTAAACAAGCCAATGATTTACCTATTTTATAATTATTTTTCCCCAGAGAAATAGCTCTTGGATTTCTTACTTCAATTCCTAGTCTATTTTCTATTTTTTTGCATTCTATTTTTATTTTATTAATTCGTTATTTCTCTTTACTTCTAGAATTATTTTATTTTTAATTTCTTTAATTTAGTGATTAATTCATTCAGTTTCATTCTTGTTTAATAATCTATTTTAACAACTATGAGTCTCTTTACGTGTGCTTTTCTGGCAGTATTGTATAGGTGTGGGTAGAAATTCCATTCTTCTCCGTTCATTGAATAATCTGTATTTATTGAGGGCCTACTCTATGCCAGATATTGCACTAGTGGCTGGAGGTATGGCTTCTAGAAATCCCTGCCTTTATGGAGTTAATTCAGATGGGGAAAAGAAAACGAGTAAGTGAATAAAATAATATCAGGCAATGATGGGGGTTGTTTCCACATCTTTGTAACTGTGAATTGTGCTGCTGAAACATTCGAGTGGAGGTGTCTTTTTTATAGAATGTCTTTTTTTTCCTTTGGGTAAATATCTAGTAGTAGGATTGCTGGATCAAATGGTAGGCCTACTTTTATTTCTTTGAGGTATCTCCATACTACTTTCCATAGAGGTTGTACTAGTTTGCAGTCTCACCAGCAGTGTACGAGTGTTCCTATCTCTCCACATCCACACAAATATTTGTTGTTTTGAGACTTTTTGATAAAAGCCATTCTCATTGGAGTTAAGTAATATCTTATTGTGGTTTTAATTTGCATTTTCCTGATGATTAGAGATGTTGAGCAGTTTTTCATGTTTATTGGCCATTAGTCTATCTTCTGAAAAGTTTCTGTTCATGTCTTTGCCCACTTTTTAATGGGGTTGTTTGATCTTTTCTTGCTGATTTTCTTGAGTTCTTTATAGATGGACTTTATTGGATATATAGCAGAAGTATAACCTGAGCCATCTAACACTTAAAAAAGAGAGGATTCCTTTTTTCATTGTCAATGCAAAGGTATTGATTGCCACAGAAATGCTTTGACAGATGGAATGGAAGCCCCGGCTTTGCCTAGGAGGCTATTGGAGGCTCCCCAGCTCCATTTTCTTCTGTCCCAGCTGCTTGTTTATCTTAGGGTTAGCATCCAGCTTCCAGAGGAGGGGAAATCATAGGGTGGAACTTTGTGAGTTCTGTGAAATGTGTTACCCAATTTCTCTGGGTTAAGTAATAGGGAATTGAAGCCAACTTGAGAATGTAAACCCTCAGATGACAATTTTACCACCCATGTATCTATTCATTCTTTTAACCCTTACTAAATAAACACTGAGTGTCTACTATATACTGAGAACTGTCACTAAGTGATAGGAACTAGCAGGTAACAAAACAGAAGAAACTCTTGCCCACACAAAGCTAATTTTCTAGATTATAATAAATGAAAGATATTGGGGGATAGATTTATGCTACACATTGTTCAACTGCTTTACATATATTACCTCACTATCCTCACAAAAAAACCCAGAAGGTAGGTACTATTGATATCTCCTGTTACAGAGAAAAGGATGAAAAAAGTTAAGTAACACAGTCAAGAGCACCTCGCTAGAAAGAGACAGAGTGGGGATGAAAGCCAGGCAGCTTGTTTCTAGAGTCCAGATCCTCACACTGCTCTTACTAGACACTGTCCTAAAACAATATATGGAATACAGAGGTGAATCAGACATAGGTTCTTCAAGAAGCTCACCATCTAGCAGAAAAGATGAGATAAATGGACAGTTATAATACAGACAGAAATAAGTGTATTAGGGAAGTGCAGGAACAACTTAAGGTAATTATAGAAGGGAGGTAGCAATCATGTCTAATTGAAGATTTCAGGGAGCCTTCATGGAAGAAGCAGTATTGGATTTAGGTTTGTGCTTGTGGAAATGAAAAAGGAAAAATAAGGGAAAGCTTGGGTCAAGGTACAGAAATTTGAAAGCGCAGAATATAATCAGTTTGACTGAAGGATAGGATGCACAAAGGGATTAGTGGTGATTAAGAGTACAAAAATGAATAAAGTTGCAAAACTCCTAAACAAAATGGTTGGCAAATTGTGATCAACAGGGTAGTGAAGATACTCCCCTTGGCTTACTATAGGAACCTATTCTTTAATCACCTAAAAATTATTATATAACTATACCAGATTTCCAAAATATATTTCACAGAAGTTCACGTCCATTTTAGAATTAAAAAAAGAAAAAGAGAAGGGAAAGAGTCCTGTTAGTAATGAAGTATACAAAGATACATTCCTATAGAATATCTACCCTAAGCCAACATTAAAAATCAAATGGATAATGAAGTACTAAAGTACTTCACTTTCTCATTATTTTTCTGCTGAGATACACCTGAAGGATACAACACACTTTATTGATAGAGGATCATTATGCAATGATTCTAAACTATGAGTGATAGAACTCCTAGAGTAGCTTATCAAAATCTCACAGAGAGAGGAGTATGATAATTATGTTTCCATGTCCCTTACCTCAAGGTTTATGTTGGCAGTGTCATTAGTGAAGCTAGGATAAAAATGACAGGTCAGCCAGTAAGGATAATTCCGGTTTTCACTGTGGCTAAACTCTGCTGCCACTGACAAAAGCTTTATAAGACCCTTTCCTTAGACTTAGCCCTATATCTGGGTCCTTATCAAAGCCAATCATCAGTTTTGTACCTTGTTAGACATTTAGATCAAAGAATGGTGTAAGTCAGAAAAAAAAATGCAATATCCAATGGAGCCCTGTCATTTGGAAGGGTTTCCCAAGAATCTTTACGTCTGTTTTGCACTAATATATATACTTATATTTCTTTTCTTATTGTATCAGCTAAAACTTTTCAAACAATGTGGAATGAGAGTGATGATAGTGAGCATTATTTTAGCAGCCCTCATTTATTGGGGTAATTGCAGTGTTTCTCAACCAAGAGGGCATAACCCTTAAGGGACTATGGAAAAACCGTGTTATAAAGAGAACTATCATATGATCCAGCAATTCCACTGTTGGGTATATATCCAAAGGATATGATGAAATCAGTATGTTAAAGAGATATCTGCACACCCGTGTTCATTATAGCACTATTCACAAGAGATATGGAATCAACCTAAGTGCCCATCAATGGGTGAATGAATAAAGAAAATGTGATACACACACGCACACACACACACACACACACACACACACACACACACACAATGGAATGTTATTCAGCTTTAAAAGAGAAGGAAATCCTGTCATTTGTGACAACATGGATGAACCTGAAGGACATTATGTGAAGTAAAATAAGCCAGGCACAGAAAGACAAACAACACAAGATCTCATTATATGTGGAATC
Source organism: Indri indri (assembly GCA_004363605.1). Taxonomy (NCBI): domain Eukaryota; kingdom Metazoa; phylum Chordata; class Mammalia; order Primates; family Indriidae; genus Indri; species Indri indri. Next base: position 71,299 of record RJWJ010001092.1, read on the forward strand.
TAAAAAAGTCAAACTCATAGAAAAAGAGAGTAAAATGGTGGCTACCAGATGTTGGAGGGGGGATTGGGGAGATGTGGGTCAAAGGGCACAACATTTCAGTTTGGGGGAATAAGTTCAAGAGATCTATAGTGGTCACTTCATGGTGACTACAGTTAATAACAATATATTACAATACATACTTGAAAATTACCAAAAGAGTAGATTTTAAGTGTTCTCAACACAAAAAAATATGTGAGATAATTTGTATGCTAAATAGCTTGATTGAGCCACTCCACAATGTATACACATATCAAAACATCATGTTATAAATTATAAATATATACAATTCTATTTGTCAATTAAAAAATAGATTAAAAATTATCTTTTTTCCTGACATTAATATTTTGTTAATTTTAGAGTTTGGTGTTAAAATATTCTTCTGTGAAATGATAGATTTGGTATTTGGTTGTTTTTCTTTATTATTAAATATAAATGCATATTCTAAGATGAAAAATTAGAAAGTTGAAAGCTTGGTATCACTTCCTCCAAGTTAATTATTTGTTTTTTTATCTTAGTGGCACACATATACACACAACTCCCAAGTCTGTGTAACACTGTGCAACACTAGTTGTACTGAGCTTCTTAACATACGTCAGAGAATCAAGGCATCTCAGAAAGTTTTTGGGTTTTGGCAACTAACTACAATCTCTCTGCTAGGTCATCTTCTCTTCAATAGTTCCTATAGGGAACACCTGCTCTCCTACTGAATGGCAGGCCCATTACTTCTAACAAAGCATCCCGTTCCATTTTTAGAGGTTTCCACGTGGGAAATTTTCCTGTGGGACAGCAAAGAACATGACTTCTTCCTTTTCCAAAAGACAGCCCTTCAGATATGTAAAGGCAACAACCAAAGGCTTGTTTTCTCCAGGTAATGTCACATCTTTTCTCATTTCCTTCAACCTTCTTCTCCTTATACTTTTTTTTTTCTTTCTTAACTCCTTTCAGGCTTGAGGACTCCTCTTTCAGACAAAAAGAGTCTGGGAACAGGGCTAATTCAGCTGACTTTGCTAGAGTTGGCAAGTGGTCTTTGAGGATTGTACACTTGCTGGAGATGGGGTCGGGCTTGGATTAAATATTGGAAGTCCCAGGTATCACTTATTATTTATTTATTCTTCAATTGGTCAAAAGGAATAGGAGAAAGAGAATGAGGACTGTCTTATAAGTGGACGGGGCCAAAGCTGATGAAGCTAGAATAGTCTCTCCCCATTAATTCTTAGCATAGTTAGCCATCTCCCTGCTTGTCTGTAACTCATGCTCTTTAAATAACACTTAACAGGATAAACATTTTCCTGCCTGCATAAGTGTGTGGTAAGGAATAGTAGTAATTTACAATACTCGAATCCAAGTGATTAACTCTCCAGCATTTCTAGCAAGAAAAATGCAATTATTCTTTAAGTAGAAACTCTTGGGTCACCGCTGGAAGAAGTGGGCTTTGCATCCTTGCACATGCTTCTGCCACAGCTGAGATGAAGGACTTTTTTGTTCGTTGCATGTCCTCCGTCTGGCACACTGAACAGATTGGGCTAGGGCTGACTTTGCTTTCAGCTTTGGGTGCTTGGTGATGGCAGCCACATGTTTACAGTGAAGATTTTGGGATGAATGGCTCGTCATGACTGAATTTCACCAACGTTTGCAACTTTCGGAAAAGGAAAAGCATGCTGCTTTCCTAGAAGCCTTTTTAAAATTTTCCTTTCAAATCCTCAGTCTTCTCACTGGAATAAAATGCCTATCCGCGTGCATGTATGCACATGCACTCGCTTGCTGTACACACACATACACACCCCAGAGCTGTAGGGCCCGGAGAACACCATTAATAATGCAACCAAGTCTGGGTGCTTTTTAAAAGTCTATCTCTTGCTTATAAATAAATGGTAATTTGTTTAAAAGCATCATTACACACAGTGTTCAGTCGGATCCCATGCATTCGATTATTTTAAATAAATGGACCATAAATGGAACAAGTTCTTTCTAATTTACAAATGATAGGAAACATTTTTCAAGAAAAAAAAAGGAAAAAGTATAAAATTTGTTCTTAACTACATCTCATTAATGTAGAACTGTTCAATGACCTGTAAAGATTAAAGAATTAGTGAATTGGTGGAATTATCAGAATGAAAAATCTGTATAATTTTGGTTTCAATTTAAAAATCTACTAAACAGTCTAGCGACTTTAGTCTCGGATATTACTTTTTAATATCAGTTCCTACAAATGCAGTGGCATCGGGGTTACAAATGAACTGAATGGAAAGCAACAAATAGTATGTTTAAATTCACAGCACAACAGAGGAGCTAAGTGGGAAGGAGGGATGCCTTGGGAGGGGGGTGGAGGAGGGCTATGTTATTTTTTCCCAATGAAACAACTGAAGACATTTAATTAAGTGACCACTCTGCTAAGTGGAGCAAAAATTAATATACATAAATATGCATTTATGTCCAGGCAATGGTGCATAATTGAGAAGTTGCCTTCAAATGGAGAACCAGAGGCAGAGCTGTTTAACCAACATTGTTAGAACATCTTCTCCTTCGTAAGGGAGTGAAGAAGGTCTTACTCACGGGACAGGACCCTAAAGATGTGGCCATCCCAGCTGGCGAGAGTCTGTCCATATGGGTGGCTTAAGTGCCCCTGCCCCATCCCCTCCCTGTCCTGCCCACTCCAACCTCCACCTCACTGTGACTCACACTTGTCAGCAAGGGATGTCTCTTTTGAACTATCCCCACTGGTCCCTGTTTGCTTTAGATCAACTTAAATGTATATTTTTAAGCCATTTCTACTAGACTATAATTTTTTTGAAGTGATGCATTATTTCTAAGGTCTCTCAATGACCGTCATCCTACCAAGCTCAAGGTAAAAGCACAATGAATGTTTTTAATCTGGGATTCCAGACACACCCACAGATTTTGTGGAGGCTGTTTGTGCTAGGGCTCTAGCTGCCCACCTAGGAACAGAAGGCCTGGCGAGTGGATTCCTGAGGCAGTGGTCTCTGGATGCTTTGCGCATGCCCCAGGAGGCTGGAGTAGTCTGTGGCCAGCTTGCTGCAGGAGTCAGGATTGTGGGATGCTTGTCACTCACAGAAGGTTGGGTAGCTCGGTACCCTGGAAATGGATATGTGTCTCAAGTAGGATGTGCTGTAACTATGCAGAAGTACATCTGTGTCTACCCTTCTACCAGCTAGAATCAGCCAAGGTTCTAATGTCTTCTTCCAGAAGGATGGCCCAGTGGCTTTCCCCAACCATGGCTTCTATAACTGTCCAGCTTATGGGACAGAAAGAATTGTAAACCCAAATTTCTACTCTTCGCCCTGCTATCAGATATCTGAGAAATAGATGGTGAGTGGGCAGGTAGCTGGGGCTCTGCTTGAACCGTGCAGTCTTTATTTCCCTCCACTGAAGGGAAATAAAAAATGCAAGACCCTTTGCTTTGACAGTGACTCTTGGGAACTCTTCTCACACATGGCAGCCCCAGGACTATATCTAGCAGATAAGAGAATTCCGGAGCTCCAGAGCTCACACATTCAAAAGCTCAATGAACGATTGCTCCTTGCACAGACAAATAAGACAAGATATCTGCCCTTAAGAGGTGTATAATCTAAAGATTATTTAGTTTTCGCTGGAGTTATAAAATATTATTAGAAAACTCTGAGTCCACTGCCCAGGAGTTTTGGTTGGTTGTGCCTCTCCTCCATTCTAGCTCCTTCATGCAAACCTGTCCCCTTCTGAAGTGAGCTTTGCAGCTAGTAAAAAGCCGTCATTACCATTTTATTGTCAACATTGGACCAGGTCATTTTTTACTGCCTGCTCTTGGCTGATTCTTTAGCCTTACCCTCTGTGGTTCTGGGATTTGCCTCTATTTGCTCTTATATTTCTTTGATTATGCCCCAGCCGTGGTAGCAGCCCAGAGACCATCTGTTGGACACCTTTCACCTGTGCTGGGTCTTTTGTGCCCTTGATCCACTCTCCTCTCTCTCTCTACTCCACTCTCTTCTCTGGGGTTCTGATCCATCAGAACTGCTGCAATGGCTCCCTCGTTCCCAGGAAATGGATGAGGTAAGAGAAGAGTGGGCCAGGGGGGTTATTCCTGCTCCATCTCTTCTGGATAGCTGTAGGTTGGCTGCTTTCCATAGCTCTTCTCAGAAGGCTCTCTCCATACAGCTTTGCTTTTTGATTAATCACTCCCTTCCCTTTCCCCTTATGGTCTAGAGATGATAGTGGTTCTCAGCTGTTATTGGGCCTGGAGTATTGCACTTGCTCATTTCTTTAAATTCTGCTCACACCCTCAAAAACATTTTTTTTTTGTTAAATCCTTTTTAAATTACCAGTTCGAATGTGCTATCCCCTTGCTTCTAGGTCCCTGACTGATGCCACTCTTCCCAAGTCATTCCCTTTGGTAACTTTTCTCCAGCCTTACAAACTATGATTATGCATAAGAGGAACATTGCCTGAACTTTGGACACACAGGTCTTCTGGGAAGACACATTAGGTCTCCTGGGAATACTCAAATGGGCCTGCAGGTCACTGGTGTTGTCTATTTTGGCAAGATGACAAAATGTTGACTAATGGCACAGAGAGTTAGAACCCTCCACGTCTACTTGTCTTCAGTGGAGATGGGTGTGCCTGAGTCTTTGCAATTGTGAGACTGGAACACATATTCCTGAGGTTGGGGTTCTCAGTTAGTGGGCTAATCCATGCAGGGAGAATGGTAACAATTCACATTTTGTGCAACTCTACAAAGCACTTTCACTTGCATTGTTTTCTCATAATTGCTCAGTGAATTATCCAGAGTGATTGTTCTCAACTGAGGTGACTTTTTCCCCAAGGGGACAAATGGCAATATCTGGAGACATTTTGGATCACCCCAACCTGGGGGATATGGTATTGGCATCTAGGGGGTATAGTCCAGGGATGGCACTAAACATTCTACAATGCACTGGAAATTTCCCTACAATAAACGATTATCTGCCCCCAAATATAAAGAGCGGAGGTTAAGAAACCCTGACTAGTACATTGTTTCTGCTTGAGGATCATAAGGAACCTACGAAAGTATGTTCTGGGATTGATCTGTAAGGTTCAGGGACTTAGGGTATTCTGGGTAAAAAATTTTCTAAGAATAACAAAATTCAGTGTATCCAGAGCAAGAGTCCAAGGAAATGGCTCTGAGTGTTAGACCTGACAGGAGAGGCCCCCTGGCACTGAGTGTCATTGCTACCCAGAGCCACATTAGTGTGTGGGGCCAAAGGTTGGAGCCCAAGATGCAACCTCCTATTCTGTTCCTATCACACTCTTGGCCTCTGTGGTCTTCAAATTTTTATTTAATTTTTTTTTTAAATAGTTGGATTTGGAAAGGAGGAAGGAGGCTTTCCTAGACTTCTGTGTCTCCTTGATGCCAGCTGCCACAGACACTTTGGACACCTGGAATAGAGGTGCTTTGCTGAAGACTTCACACACCTTTCTCATGAGGATTCTGAGGCAGGCTGGCCTACTGCTGTGGTGTTTCTGGAAATGTAGATATTGTGGACGTAGTCCCCAGGATGACAGTGATTCTCTGCATCTTCATCAGGCCATAAATAATTTGCCTTATCCTGAAGTATTACCTAGGAGCACTATTTTTTATCCATTGTCAAAGATGAAACTTAGCATGAGACATAATTAGCCAAGGCTGTTTATTCATACACTTGCAGCAAGGCAGTTCATTTGTGGTCACTTTCAGTTCAGCATAGAGTTAGTGTTGGGAGGGAAAGTAAATATTACAGAGTAGACAGGAAAGGCCAAGAAAGTCGGTGATTGGCAAGCATTCCGTTAAAATGGGGTTTTTTGAAGCAGGGAGACTTTCTAATCGGTCTTTATGTACATTTAGTAATCTCTGGTTGGTTGAAAGGGAGCAAGCACACATTTTGGGGCATTTCAAAAGAAGACATATTGTTCAATGTTAGGGTGGGGTGTTTGCTGTAGCCAGTCATTTTCTGGAACAAGTCGGGGTTGATACATATTTCTTAGTGGCCAGACTATGATAACAGTCCTTACTGGAGGGAGGGTTGCCATAGAGAGCACTTTCTGACCATGTATGTGTCTCTGACAGCTTTTGGGGCAACTTTCAGCCCCTTTAACATACGTAAGCTGTTTTCGCTTCTGGAAGATGCTGGTCAGCTTCTGGCTGGCACATCTCCCTTCTTCACCTCTGCCTGTTTGCTCAATTGAATTTGATTTATTCATCTCTTGGTGAGTCAGATGGTGCTGTAAGGACTTAAGTAGGCCATCATTAAAAATATTTGTACCATCTTGTAAGTGAAGATGATTTAGGGGAGGTTAGGTGATTTGGCAAATCTATCAAGGAAGGATGGTTCGTACAGCAGGTTTGGAGGAACTCAGGAAGGTGGAGGAAGCAGCTCAGGTGATCATCCACAAGGTTCAAGCTGTAGAAAGAAACATCATAGGAAGCAGCAAGTACAGGGGTTGCAAGAGTATTGGAGTCAAAAACTTTTGGATTCAGATTTCTGTAACTGACTACTTCAGTGATCTTTGGCAAGTTCCTTAACCTTTTGGAGCCTCAGTTTTCTAATCTGAGAAATGGGGATGATAATAATACCTATTTTTCAATGTTGTAAGGAAGAGCATAGTGCCTGGCACAGAGTGTGCTTGGCTTAATGTTGGCTCTAGCAATGATTATGGATGGGCAGGGAGGAAGGTGAGCAGCCAAGAGGCTGAAGCAGCTGTGAATTCAAATACCCTGTGACAAGTTTGTAGGGACATGAAGGAATCGAAAATTAGGATTCGGTCATTTAAGGTATTTTGAGGAGTGGGAGCAGTTACGGACCATATAATTGCAGCCACAGGAAGAGTTGACATGAGGTGAGTGAAGATAAGGCTCATTGAAGCCTAAAGGTAACTATGAAGGCCAAAAGACTATGAGGTTACAGCCTTGACTAGGAAATCCACATGGACCTTGGAGCCAGCTAGGTGATCCAGGAGCCAAAGCAATTTATGGTAATGACAAAGAGAGACAGAAACCTATTCTGATGGCATGAGCTCCAGCGCATCAGGGGTTTTGTAGGAAGGTTACTAAGTGACAGCTTAGAGATATTTATGAGGAGCTGGGGGAATGCTCAAACCATACAGGTATGTGGGGTGGAAGAAAGAGAGAACTTAAATCCCAAAGGTTATGGATAAGTGGTCTTCTCAAGGTAAGGCCAAGTTTTAGTTAATAATAATACTTGCCACCACTTTGGGTTTGTGTGTGCACGTGTGCAGGCCTACTGTGTACTAGGAAGTTCCCAGACACTGATTCTAATCCTCACCATGGTCATGGGGTAGGCACTTGTGCCTTCATTTTATACAATGGAGGAGACTGGGGATCAGAAAGGTGAGAAGCCTCATCCTAAGTCACATGGTTGAGTGACACACTCGGGAGTGGAAGCAGAGTCCACTCAACTGGCGAGTCCACACTCTTCCCACTGACGTAGCGTATCTGCTCACTGGACGAAGAGGAGAGAATTTTGAGGGGAATGTGAAGATGGCGGGTTTTTGTTAACCAGGTAGTAGACATTCCATGCACACAGAAGAAAGCAGTAAGGAGGAGGAGGACATTGGGAGATGTAGAAAGAAGAAAGGAATCAAAGACGCCTTGGGCTGACCATGGCAGAAGAATCAGTAATTAGAGGCGCTGGGTGGGAGGACTGTGATCAAGGTTCATAAAGATGCAATGCATAGATGGAATTGATTTGCCTCAGTATCCCAAATTTGTAAGAGTTGTTTTGACATCACAGAATCTCTGTCCTTTCAATACTGAAGGCGGCTCTTTTGGGGAATTTCCTCAGTGGATCCCTGGCATCTGCCTATCTCTGGGGAATTGTCAGTGATTATGCCCAGGAGGTCAAGGAAGAGGCGGAGTCAAGTGCTTGGGTTGAGTTGATCTGCAGGTTGGCATGGAGGACAGCCACAGTAGAGGAGTGATCCGCAGATGCATGGCTTCCTCCAAGCACGCAAGGGCTTCCAGCATTCTTTGAAATCAGTCAGTGGTCTGTCTGTAATAATTGATGTGCCTAATCAGGGACTGGAGTCCAATGCCAATTGTTTCTTTTACTTTTTAATGGATTCGAACTCTATACCCGAGCTTAGAAAATCAAAGCACTTCTGGAAGATATTTATTAGCGGCCAAATTATAAAAACACATAGCAAACCTTTAGTTTGCATTACAAGTGTTAATATATGCGGAGCCCCGTGAATAGCTCATCTTTCTGCCTCTCTTGTATCTTAAATTTTTCATTACAAATTTCCAGGGCTTCAAAGTAGACTCTCACAGCCGGCGCCTTTTTTCTCCCTTGCATGACAAAGAGCTGTCAAAAACGGTTCCTGGGCTGGCTAGTTTCTTCCCCTTTTTTCTCTCATCTAAATGTCAAACAACTTAGCTTAAATAAAGCCCAGCATTCTTCTTCTGGTGCTTCTCAAAAGAAAAACACCACCACAGAAGGCATCTACAAAGGCCCTAATTAATGTTTCTCATTGATTTGGTTTTAGTGTGATGTATTTTATTAAAAAAATATGAATCCAGAAGTCACTCTCATTAAAATCATTAGCAGCTCAACATTGGCTGCAAACAGCCTGGTGCGTGGTAGGGCTTAAGAACCCAGACTCATACGAACATGTAGACACAGAACTCACACGTGCATTTGAACATGCACATGACATGCTTTCCAGATCATACACAACACCCTGGGGTGTATACACACGCAGAATAATGTGAAAAATATGCACAAAATACCTGCATACACATGCATACATAAATTACTGATGTACATGTGTACATACATGTGCCTGACTACTCACAGGGTGTATGTGCAAGCTCAACATGCATGCATCTGATTAGCCATGCATGTACAGAATGCACAATGCAGTATATGCTCACACATAGGTGTTCGCATACCCATGTGTACCCTTATACCTGTGAGCATGGCTGCTGACTATATGCCAGTGAACATCCATGGATTGGAGAGAGAAGGGAAGGGACCTGGCTTATGTTTGTTGGGATTGTGTCTGTGGGAGAGATCAAGAAATAACAGGGCCTGTGGTTTTCCACATCATTACTTTGTTTCTTATTAAGATCTTTTTTCAATTGGCCTCCTAATACCATGATCCAAGGCTGTCAGGACGTATCAGGGACATGCACCTGTCCTGCTGTGAATTGAGTTTTTTTTGAATGCCCTGAAATGTTTTCTGGAACTCTCTCTTCTGATTGGTCTCTTGGCTCCTCATTATGATGACAGAAAAAAAGGGGGAAGAAGAGAGGAATTATAGATCTTGATAGGGCAGGGAGAAGATCTCCATGAAATGAAACTACGGAAGTTGAGATTTAGGCTTTCTAGATGGCAGCTACCACTTGGGGTGGTTTTGAGGTTGACGGAAGCCCCACTGCTTCCTAGAGACTTGTTCCTGTATTCCACATTGTTTCCTTCACATAAACTAGTTCTTGCTAAACAAACCCTATCTCCATCTCACATCTTATTTTTAAAGTACCCTTTGTTGTTTCCCAGGGATGACAATTCTGAAGGGGCTTTCATGACTTACAGAGGGACCTGGAGGAAGCTCCTCCCTCTACTTCACATCTAAGACTCGTTCTCTCTCTGCTCTGATTGTGGTGTGTCTGGATCTGTCCTAAGCTCTGAGTACCCAGTGGAGGTCTAAGACTAACCCAAATATTCCTTCTGTAAGGCCAGGCTACTACAGCTCAGCATTAGGGTTTGGAACCCCAGCTGTTGCTAGTATCAAAGAGCAGATTTGCTCTCAAGTTAAGATGCTTTCCTGTTATTCCCTGCAAATATATTTCTTTCAAGGATTTGGCTGGGAGGAAGTCATGGAGCCAAGGCATGGTTTGTGGATTTTCAGAGCCTGTGTGTCAAGACATTATCTTCCGCCAAGTAACACATGAAACTTAGACTAGATATAGTTATACTGCAAATTCTATGAAATAATCAGAGACCCCACTTTTCACCTCTTCCTAGGGCTTTTTCCTGACCCTCAGGGAGCACAGACTTTTTGTTTTAAGGACCCTGTTGTGTCCTCTCCCAGGTACTGAGGGGCCACCTTACCCCTTCACACTCTGCATTCTCACATCTCCTCTACAGAGAAGTTAACTCAAGTGTGGAAACCTTACATTTGGGGCCATGTTACCCCATGGGAAGGGCCTTGGTGTTCAAGGTCAGAGCACATGCAAATGCCCTCCTAACCTCTTGCCTTTTCCCTTTTGCTTCCTGCCTCCTCCTCACTAAGTGATGACTGTGGTGTGGCATAGTCAGTAGACTGGCACGTAAGCCATTTCTCTCTATCACTCGCTTAAGGAATGAATGACTGGGGTCCCCAAGGTTTAGATTTGGAAAGCAAGAGGAAGACTCTGTTAAGCCTTCATCTTACGTTCTGCTTTACAATCCATTTTGACCAAACTTTAGGGCTTTGAGTGCTTGCTGACCATTAATAATACAATTGATACTTTGTTTCCTATTTGGTTCAAATAGTGACCAGCGTAGCCCATCATTCGGAACCCCAGAAGGAAGTAGAAATGAGGGGAATTTCAATCCATAGCAGATACAAACACAAACAACATTCAATAGTGACACATGGGGATAAAATAAATCATGGCTACTTGAAGAATTAGAGAGACAGTGAGGGCGCAGAGCAGTGAGAATTATGTGCCAAAGCCTCTCCAAGTAATTAAAGCACAGTCTTCATGTTTTGCCATTTGTCAGAACAAAGTAAATATTGGAATCTTAGTACTTGCGTCTTCTCGGCTAAATATCTTTCTGTGGCTGTTGCTCAAATATTGAAAATACTTGTGTAAGTTCTAGTGCAAAACTGCCATCAGAGCGATTTATGTGGAGACAAAACCTGCTGCCTCCCTGAATTCATGCATCCACTATCACAGTTCATATCAATTTTACTCTGGTTCCCATTAGCAATGTTGTCAAAAAAAAAAAAATCACAGAAAAATAACGACCCTGCAAGCCAAGAAATTTAGATCCGGATATGAGCCATAAATCTGTATTAATTTAATAGTTAAAGTGCGTTAATGCTTTGTAATATTTTTTCTTTATAGAGAACACAATAGTGAGGTCATCTGTAATAAAGATGTTAATCCTGAGCCACCTGCTAGTTTGTTTTGCCTCTTGGGGCAAGAGGACATTAATGGATGAAATATGGCCTCGAGCTCCTTAAAATGCTGTTTTATGGCAACCTCTATGCAGGGCTGTAAAACACTCACTCTGAGTGATAAAGAATCTCAAGAAGGGTTATACACTCTCCATCATGCTTGATCTGACATCAGCTTTGCTTAACTTACCACTCACCATAGACACCCACCGGGCTGGGCTGCAAAGGGAGACCAGGGGCCGCCTCAGGGCTCAGGGAAAAGTAGGTGAGCTGTCTGGTCTTTTGGACCAGTTTCCAGGGCTCAGCCCCTGGAAAAAGTGCCCATTCTGAAACCTATTGCCTATTTTTCTCCCTGGCTTTTTGGTTCAGGAAAATGGTCCACTGTTCTATCATTAGTTCTCTGGGCAGGTTTGGTCAAATATACAATGAAAAAAAAAAAGTCATACCCACAAATCTCCAAAAGTACTTTCCTTTTCACATGGAAAGGGAACATCCTTCATTTAAATTCCAGTGGTCTCTTTCCAGAATAAAAGAATAAGCCTCATTTATAGCCTTCTTGTTCCTTTTTTAATACCTAATTTTCTTTCTTTATTTTTGTTGGAATAAGTATTTTGCACTGACACAACTAATAACCTATTCAAACTGTACCAATCTCCAGGTGGGGAAACTCTACTATCTCCACAGGACTTGTAGAATTAAGAATACACACTTCACATTGGCATTCGAAGGTCTTGGACCACAGTCAAGCTGAGTGAGGATGCAGAGTGGTTGCAGCTTGTCGAAGCAGCAAGTGTTGGAGGGAATGGCTCACATATTGGCCCTAGGCAAATATGGGGACTCTACCCCAGGCATCCCCTCTAAGAGAACATGGGTTCTCACTGATCCAGGAGAAGGAGAGATGAAGCTCCCTAGAAGGTCAGTGTCAATGAACTCTTAGAGGGCTTGTTACATAAACTAGCTCATCAGGAATCATAGGGTAGCAGGACAGACAATATAGCTCTTAGGTAAAAGGAGGATGTCTACATGTGAAGTTCCAGAAGGGAGGACAAGTGATTCACATGTAAGGCGGAGGTAGGCACAGAAGGAGTTTCAACCTGCCCCACCCAGAGTCCCTAATGCTGACAGCAGAGCACAGGAAACTCCAGCCAGCTTATATCTTGGCAGGATGCTTCGCAATGTTGGTGGCCCAGGAGGATGAGAACAATACTAGGATTCTTCAGAGAAGACTGATGGCTTGAGATCCACACATTGGAACAAGCACTTCTACTACCTCTAACTGTACTTCGTTTCTGGTTGCAAACAAGAGTTTATACCCATTTAGTGTGTAGAAGGAAATGCAGCCCACAGCTCCTGTGTGCACCTTTGGAACACCCGGGGTGGACCAGCTCCAATGCAGGCTGCGTATCTGTGGTCATATCACCTCCAAATAGTGGAGAGACTGTATCTTAGCCACAGACCAATTCACTGGGTATGTAAAGGTGAGCAACTGCACAGATGGTGGAGGTTCCCCTTATCTTAGTCCTCCTTACCTCAGTTTTTAAAGTCCTGCCATCAGCTTAGTTGGTAAATACTCCTAAATGAGTGTAAACACAGACCAGTGTGGACCACAGCTTCCTTCTCTGACTTTATTTACTTTAGCTACCATTTCTTGTTCACCCACTTGCTAAGCCCATCAAACATATTATCTCATTAATCTTAAAAATGATACTTTAAATAAGTTCCTATTGTTGTTCTCTTTTTATGAAAGATGAACTTGAGGCTGGAGGTGAATGAACTCATCCAAGATCACAGGGCAACCAGTGGCAGAGTCAGGATTCAGTCCCAGGTCTGCCTGATTCCAAGATCTGTGGTCAGAACCACTTGCTGCCCCACCTCCACAGAGCCCTCTGGCTTTAGTCATGTGGTAGCTGGTCAGCACATGTTTGTTGAGTGAAATAGTGCTGGTGATAAATTCACAATCAGCACTGATTCTCTCAGACAAAATCAACAGGTCGACACATCACGTGGGCTTCCATTCTCCTCCGTATTCATCCTCACCACGTCTGAGGAGGACTTGGAGGGCTTTGAAAGGCCTCAAGGAGAGAAGTCAGTGCCCTTTCTGCCTCTCCCCTCTGCTCCCCACGGATCACAGCCTCTTGTAGCATTCGATGATGTATTAACTCCTAAATTTCAGCTCCGCTCCTAGGCTGAAGAAGATAGTTTATTGCGATTTGATGGTGCTGTATCGTTTAGCCAAGGGCCAGAGAGACATAGGGACCCCGGGGCGTCCAGTGTCCACATTATTAACTCAGCCCTCCTGTTAGCTGCTGAGTGGAGATTCATTTCTGAAGTCCCCAGGCAGCCGAGTTGGGGGAAAAGTCCTGTAGGAATGAACACTGCTCTGTGTCAGATACTATGTTAAGCTCTTAGTTATCAACTTGATCCTAATCTGAAGCGTATGAAGTGAGTGTTTTGCCCCTGTTTTATAAGGAGGCAACTGAGGTTTGCAGAGGTTTAGTCACCCTTGCAGGGTCACCCACAGCATGCGAGCAGTAGAGTTCATTTGAACCTGGATTTGACCCTAAAGTATGGCTTTTTCACTGCACTATGTGAAGAAATTTGCAATAAGCAGGAAAGATTATTGAAGGCATCCAGTGGAAAACTATGCATTGCTTAGAGTATATTCTTGAAGTTTATTTGCTTATTTAACCTTTCAGTTGTCTCTGAACTATTTTACAATGCAAGTTATAGATAAGTGATAGCAATGCAAAATAATTCTTGTCTATAGAGATGCAAAAATATTCTGTGCAGTATAGATCTAATTGATTCTCTCCCTCTAGCCTTAGAAAAAAAAAAACCCAGTTTCACATCAATTTGTAAATTCATTTCAACAGTTCTTTACTCCATATGAATTTATGGTTATTTGATTTCTCCTTTGAACAGGTTATAGCATCTTTTCCAATTCTTTCATACATGTTCATTTTGTATTTTATATTCATTTAAATATGAGAGTCATGACATTGCCTTTTTTAAAAAAATTATCTTTTAACAGCCATATGGCCACAAGGCAGAGTTCAGGATAAGATGACTACCCAACAAGGCCAGTCTCTGCCTAGATGGATTGTGTAAATTCAGAGCCAAACAAGGAGAATTAAGAGACAAGGAGGCCCACCGTCCTCATTGTCCAAGCCAGGCTAGATAGCTTAGTTATTGATTAAAGGAATCACATACCACTACTATTTATAAATCCGAGGCTCCAAAAAGACTGTTTGTTTTTTCCTGCTTTTAATTATTGAACACGAGATACCAGTGTTGTTTTGCCAACAGCAGCACAATAGGTCCCTAATGAAACTCACTGAGCTACTAATAATTAAACCATCAAGAGGAAGTAACCAGTGCAGTGAGATATCAATTAACATTCTTCAATACTGTCTTTTGTTTTGATTATTTAAGGAAAACTGCTTTTTTTTCTGTTATTTTTTCAAATTTATCATGCAGAACTTCCACCTGTTATGAAACTGTTCTAAGGCCTGAGCTCTGAAGTCAGATTTTCCCCAGTTCTAATCCTTGTCCTTCCACAAACTACAGGACGACTCTGGGCACCTCAGCTCACTTTTCTGAGGCTGAATCCTTTAATACGGAAAGAGGAACTAGTGAGGCTAAAATAGAATGACGTACGTTTTAGAGCCTATGTGTTTAGAACATAGCAGAGATTCAACACATTTTAGTTTTCCTCCCTCTCTCCCTCCCTTTCTTTCTTCTTTCCTTCCTCCTTCTGTCCCTTTCTTCTTTGACCTTCTATTATGTCTTCATAAGCCTTATCGTCTCATCAGAGATCCCAACGAGTATCTCAAGTTGTGTTTCCATACCCTTATCTTTGAAATTACAACTTAGCCATGGTTTCTGTCAAAGGGGTGGGCCTAGACATCCATGAATGTACCATGGGACCCTGACAACAGATGAACAGTTCAGCAGTCATCAATTCAGGAAGTAAGGCCAGGCATGGTGGCTCACACCTGTAATCCCAGCACTCTGGGAGGCTGAGGCGAGAGGATAGTTTGAGCTCAGGAGTTTGAGACCAGCCTGAGCAAGAGTGAGACCCCGTCCCTACTAAAAATAGAATGAGATTGGCTGGACAACTAAAAATATATAGAAAAAATTAACCAGGCATGGTGGCGAGTGCCTGTAGTCCCAGCTACCCAGGAGGCTGAGGCAGGAGGATCACTTGAGCCCAGGAGTTTGAGGTTGCTGTGAGCCAGGCTGACACTACGGCACTCTAGCCAGGGCAACAGAGTAAGACTCTGTCTCGAAAAAAAAAAAAAAAATTCAGGAAGTAAGTCAAGCCAATCAGATTCTCTGTTGTGAGACTCTGTACTAAGAGAAAGAAACTAATTAGTTGGTGGTGGAGCCTAAAGCTAAAATGTCACATGGGGTCAGGGTAAGAGCAGGTGATGTGGCAAACCAAAGGCCTCTCCTTTGTCATCTCTGCTTGTGACGGGAGAGTGGATGCCAGAGGAAGCCACAATGCAGAGAGAAGCAGATCTAAGCAGAGAAGAGTAACCATGTGGGGAACAAAAGAGAGAGAGGGAGAGAAAGAGAGAGGGAGAAAATCTGCAAACTGATCACTCTGGGAATGGGGCAGGGAGGGGGAATGGTTACGGGGAGGGGGCATTTTCTTAAAGGATATGAAGATTTTAAGATGGCAGCAGGAACAGTCACATTTGTAAGGGTGGTCCAGTGGACATGAAAGTGGGAGAAGCATGACAGGCCCTAGACAGGGGATGCCAGGGCCTAGCATCTAGGTTGGCTTTATTCATTTGCCTGGAGCAGACATCAGGGCTCATTAACTCACTCCCTCTGGTGTGTGAGGGATGAAGTGGGGAGGCAAGTTCCCTTCCTTAGGGGCTGGAAAGCTCATCTTGGGGAGGCTAGAGAAAGACTTGCCAGTTTCAAGCTTTTAATTAACTCCAACCTCAATTTGTTCCTAGAAATCTGTTGACCGCCAAGTAGAGGGGACAAATGATCTCTAAGTGAGAAATCTGTGAGGGAAAGGAGACACCAATGAGACAGAGGGAATCCAACTTTGCCTAGTTTACAATTGGGGGCAGAGTGCTTTCATGGTCTACCACTGAATCAAATGCTGCCAACTCTGCCCAATTGCACAAACTCTTACTTAAAATATGCAAGGCATCATGCTAAGTACAATGGAGAACACAGAGATGACTCTCGGTCCTCAAATGAGGATATGATGCACTTATGGATAAATATAATAAAAGATGGAATATCACGAGAATATCATGTGAGACATAGAAAAGTGATCTGGGAACAGAATTGGAGGGGAAGTTACCCAAGGCTGGGGAGCTTCCTGGAGAAGGCAGATTATAGACAACCTTTGAAGGATAGATGGTAGTTTGACAGGTGCCAGTGGGAGGGTGCAGAGAGGAATTCCAGGAGGAGAAAACAGCATGGGCAGAGCATACAGGCAAAAAATATAGGAATGTTTGGTATGCAGGGATTCTCCTTTGGGTGAAGTACAAGGGTGTAGACCAGGATAAAACTGGAACTGTATGCCGAGGCTTGTTCTGGAGCATCAGTGCCAGGAAGAGGAGATTGTTCTCAATTTGGCAGGCAAAGGGAAGCCTTCTCTGAGCAGGGAGCAATGCGATTAGAGGAGAGATTTAGGAAAATTAATTGGGCAGCTGAGTATAGGATGAGTTGAGAAAGAAAAAGATTTGATGCCAAATAGATGTTAGCATAGTGGAGATGAGCAAGTGCTTCCAAACTGGTGCAAGAAACCCTTGCAGTGGTGGTGATGAAGAGATGAGAGGGAAAAGTTCAAGGGCCCATCTTTGCTCCAACCAGAGCCATCTGAGCAGGTGAGCTTTTATCAGTTTTACCAAATGGGAAACAGAGTAAGATTTTATGTACACAGTGTTTTGGGCTGCCAACTACAACAACAGCAAAAACAAAGCAAAAACAAGAACACCTTAAAAATTGCTGGTGTGGGAGAAAGGGTATTGGCTTGATTGGCAGTTCAAAAGATGTGGAGTTTAAATCCTTGCTCTCAAATTTACTAGCAGCTCAGCATTTGGCAAAGCCCTTAATCTTTCTTGGCCCTGGTTTTCTTATTCTTAAAAATTAGGATAATAAAATGTACCTGATGAGATTGTTATAAAGACTGAATAATGTGATGTATAGAAAAATTTAGAACAGGGCCTACCATAAAATAGACACTAAACAAATGTCCACTTCCTGTCTCTCTTTTCTTGGGGAGGTGGGTGAGCAATTGTAATAATCTTGGATGGATAGCATAGGTGCCTATATATTTAAGTAAATATAAAAATAAATATTATAGATGTTCATATGTCGAGCACAGTATATATCAACCATAGACTAATTGGGGGGGGGGGGAAGAAACAATTTCAAGGATTTGCAATGGATGAGTTTTAATGTAGGGAATTTTGGAGGAACTGAGAAGCCAAACAAGGAACAGTGGTAACCAGAGATTAACAAGTGTTTTGTTAAGGTATTTGCCTATCAGTAACTTTCCTTCTATACCTTATCAACAAGGAAATGGTAGAAATAAGATGTTGATGTATCTTGAGTTTAGCAAGAGTGAGCACATCAATTTCAAGGCTATGGGTTTTGGCACATAGTCAAAGATATGTGGTATCCCCTCTGTCTGGTCCAGTTTAGCACCTCATAACAGCCCTAATGACATACTGTTACCATCCCATTTCTAGAATCTCGGTCACCCAATCCTTTCTGTCATGATAGATTAATACTCTGGGTATATTGGAAGCTCTATATGGGCAAGCAGCACACAGAGAGCTCCACGTACAGGTCCTGTTCCCCCACTGCCCCCAACTACTGCATTGTCACCAGCTCAAGATCAGGATTTGGCCTTTTGAGGGAGTTAGGCATGGGCACATTTGACTGTAGCTTAGTGATTAAAAATTTATGGCAGATGGACTGGAGGGGGTAACACTAGAGGTTGAGAGACCAATTAAGATGCTATTGATAAAGTTGAAGTAAAAGATGAGGTATGATTCAGATTAGAGATGAGCTGAGCAGAGGGCCAAGTTCATGATGTTACTATAAAACAATCAATGGTGTTTGGTTAGTGACCTGATGCAGAAATGAATGGTGAGAGAGGTGTCACAGATGGCTCCTGCTATTTGACATGATGACAAGGGGGACTGTGGGTGCCCGTTCATGAGATGTGAAACACAGGAGTGGTGCCATCCCAAATCAGCTTCCCCTTTCCCTCCCCAAGGATGTCCCTCTCTTGCATATATTGGGAGAGTTGTGTGATCTATGTCCACTTCTGAATTGTCCCTCTTGCAGCTTTTCCTTGCATGGATGGGTTCCTCCAATTTCTCTCCAGTCCATCCAATACCACCTGCTTTACCTTAATAGAATACTCCTTCTCCCACATAGGTGAATGCAGCTGGATGACACTTCCCTGTTTGGCACAGGTACTTTATTCTCCACATCAAACCAACATACTGTCGTATGGTTATCCTAGAATTTACTCAAGAGTTAGTCGGAGCAATAAAGGGAATTGCAACTCCTGATGAGAAAAATTGTCAATTAACATTCATATAGCCACTACTGTTGCTTGTCATCCACAAACCACCATTGATTCTTCTGTCTTAACATCATCAGTTTGTCTCCTTTCCCTGCTCCATTCACGCCTGACTAACTTTGACCTCAGAAGAAGGTAAGTCCTCCATGAAGGGTAAACTTATCGGCATGGTTTGGCCTTGTTCCCTGCCCTTAAGGTTTCCCTGCTCTGGGAAGTTGCCTCATTTCTTAAAGCCCTTCCATGTGAATAATCAGTCCTTTTTAGGTAAACCCCCATTTCTACTACCAGGGTTGGTTTTACCCTAGAATCCATCCTTTTCTCCTAATAGATAATATTTGGGATGCAATAATCCTAAATTGTACATTTTCTTTGTGTGAGTTTTTTAGTCTAGCGTAAGAACTCAGGAGGTTTTAGTAGGATAATCCAGGATGAACTTTGTCAAATTTAAGAAGTGACTATGAGGTACAGAAGGACTTTTCTTAATTACATGGCTGGTTAATATTGACAGATTCAAACCAAGGTTTCATAAAGACTGGCATTAGTTCTTGGAGGCAGAGTCTAGGTCTACCCTAGACTCTGCAATTCCCTAAATGAAACAGTCTGCACAGACTCCTGCCCCAGGCAGCTTCAGGTCCCCTTTCTTTTGCCTTTGGTTTACAGAATGTCATTGGAAGCTCCTTGTATATATGAACTTAAGCACCTGCCATCACTTTACATGAATTAACTCACTTAGTCTACCCACAAATATCCCATTTTCTAAATAAAACAAATGGGGTTTAGGGAGGTAGAATGACTTGGCCAAGTCACCGAGCTAGCAAATGGTAGAGATAGGATGTAGGCCCAGGCACTCTGCACTCTGGAAAACACTGTACTGACTCTAAATGGGGCTCTTTCTAGAGATGCTACCTCTTCCAGGACACACATTCCATGCGGAAGCCTTGAAATGATTAGTTAATATATCTCAGAACAGGCTGCTTTTCTAGGCAACATCCCATACCTATATGCTGTCCTCTTTAAGTGGAAGGGAGGCAGTGTGAAGACCTTTGATTGTCCTATAGAAGCAATTCCCACAGACAGAGGTTGGAGTGTTGCAATGGGAGGGGAGAGAATAGTTTTTGCTTATGAGAGGAGTAAATTGGCATGGAGGAGCTCGGTGTTGGATGTGGTCAGTGTGAGGAGCCTGGACTCAGCCAAATGGAGATAGTCCGTAGGCACAGGTTCATGGTCTGGCACTTAGGAGGACTACGCTGTGGAGTGGAGCCAGAGGCGTGGATGAAGTTGCCCAGAGAAAGCTCCCCTGAACCAGTATGAATGCAGACCCAACACATCCATTTGAATGGTGAGGGCCGATGGTGAGTACCTGAGAAATAATTTGAGAGTCTGAGGCAGGGAGCCAGGTAGTCCATGGAGAATATTCAGCCCGCAAGTCCTGCTTCAAGGATGTTCCACTCCCTGGCAGCTGCGGTCAGTTCAACAGGTCCACAGAAGACCCGGTCTGATTTTTCTTGCTGAGAGCTGGAGGGAGTGCAGAAGGTTTTTAGAGCCCACACCAGGTCACCCCCAGGCCATTCTCTGCACACAGCTCTGGCTTTCTCGGGAAATCAACTAACAGCTTTTCCTTGGCTTTCTCTGGACTGCTAATGTAATAGCGCTTATTTTCAGAATCTTTGTGAGGCTGAGGAAAGCATCAGAGTTTCATTGTAAATCCATTATGTCTTCTTTGGTTAGAAATTATCCCTGACAAGCAGTCCCACAGCAAAGGAAAGTCAGTATTATTTTGCAGAATAAAATGGGGGACTGGCCTCTTCTTTTATTACTTTTTTATCATGACTGTCCTCCTTTTGGTTATGACATCCGATGTATTATTTAGCTTAAGTGCTTGATTAAGGAAGAACCGGTGGGGGGTGGAGTAGGAACAGGAAGGGGGGCAATTGCACAGACACTGGTCTTCTTGCTCCTGTCTTGGTAGCTGGGATGGAAATAAACTGCCATGACCCTTTGGGGATCCTGACTTGTTACCCTTGCACAGGAGATCACGTTCTGGCTAAGGGACCTTCTGGACGTTTCTGGGTCAGCAGAACCTTGGTGCCTTTCTTTCATATACCGGAACCCTTGTGTCTTTATTAAATATTAATTTGCTGTCAATAATTAAATGCTGATTATTTGATCTCTAATGGGGTCAGGATTCCCACAGTCCCATATTAGTGTAATAATGCAAAAGTAAAAATTGCCTTTCAGATGGAAAAAAATGTACTTATTATTCTTTCTTTGTTCAGAGTAAAATGGTTTGTCTTAAATTAAAAATTAAAAGCAGAATTTTCTTTAATCTTCGAATTAAATTAGTGCTAATTAGTTCTATTTTCTGTACAACATTCACATGCTAAAATCTCGGCCATTCCTTCAGCGTATTAATGGTGCCCTTTGGCTGTAATCAAGATTGTCTTACATTAAAAATGATACAGTTAACTCAATTATATTAAGATTCATTGTTCTTAAATCACAGGGTTATGACTAGAAGCTGCTGGAATCATTGGAAGGGCTGAGATCGCCAGGGTGCAGGATAAAGTCAGCCATCATTTCCATTTCAAAATCCCAAATGCTGTGTGAGGATCACAAAACATCTGAGATTTCCAGGTATCCCTGGAGTGAGTAGCAGACACAGGGATCGGGTGCAGATTTCATGCCAATCCGTGCAATGGAGACCATGCAACATTCACTACTCTCCTTTGAAAGGGGAAGAAAAAAAGAGAGAAAGCCCAAGTGAGTCCCCATTTGGGGATGATGCCATATTTAAGAGCTGTCTGTTTCTACCTCACCCCCTTACTACCTAGGGAAATAGTGCCTGGATTCTGAGTTAGGCAGAGACAGCAGCAACAACAACAGCAACAACTGCATCTACTACTACTGCCGCTTATTGAGTGTTTACTATGTGTGCCAGGTGTACTGTAAACCAAGGACTGTCAGACATCATTTAATTTAACAATAACCCTGCAAAGTTAGTATTATTAGTCTTATCTGATACTTGGCTGAGGCTCAGAGAGGTTGTCGAATGATTTTCCAAGTATCACATAGCTAGTTATGGGGCAGAATCTGTATTCACACCCAGGTGTGTTGGATTCCAAAGCCCACACTCTTTTTTTTTTTTTTCAATTTTGATGAAATCCAATTGATCTATTTCTTTTTGTTGCCTGTGTTTTCTGTGTCACATCCAAGAAATCATCGCTGTGCTTTTTGTGTTATATCCAAGAAATCATCGCCAAATCCAAAGTCATGAAGACTTTCCCCTGTTTTATTCTAAGAGTTTTATAGTTTTACCTCTTACATTTAGATCATTGACCACCCCTCACCCCTTGTTTTTAGACAGAGTCTCGCTCTGTATCCCTGGCTAGAGTGCGGTGGCGTCATCGTAGCTGACTGTAACCTCAAACTCCTGGGCTCAAGCGATCCTCCTGCCTCAGCTTCCCTGGTAGCTGGGACTACAGGCACATAGCACCATGCCTGGCTAAGTTTTCTATTTTTTTGTGGAGAAGGGATCTCGCTCTTGCTCAGGCTGGCTTTGAACTCCTGACCTGAAGTGATCCTCCTGTCTCGGCTTCCCAGTGTGCTAGGATTACAGGCGTGAGCCACTGTGCTTGGTCCAAAGCCCACACTCTTAACTATGTTCTGCTATGACAGCAATTCATTTTTAAGAGTGTTTTTGTTTCCACAACCAAAAAGATGTTGAATGTGTTTGTGTGCATGTGTGTTGGTGTGTTAGCCTCTGCGTGTGTGTGTCTGTGTGTGCAGGTGTGCACACGTGTGTTGAGAAAAGAAAGAGAGAGAATAGGTCTGGAATTTTCTAGCAAGATGGTACAGTTACTCACATGCCTTTGACTGAAGAATGATCCTTCTTCTCCCTCTGGGGAATCATCTTGTGTGGAGTTGTGTAGGGAGGAAGGCGAGGGTGCCATCCAAAAACCTTATCACTGTATAACAGACATGGTATCCACTGAACTATCTCTATATCTGAAAAAATCTGAAGGGCAAATTCCTACTACAGTAGTGCCCCCTCATCCTTGGGAGATACGTCCTAAGACCCCTAGGGGATGTCTGAAACTGAGGATAGTACTAAAACCTATATATGTTATGTTTTTTCCTATACATACACACCTATGATAAAGTTTAATTTATAAATCAGGCACAGCAAGAGATTAACAGCAATAACTAATCATAAAATAGAACAATTATGACCATATATTGTAGTGAAAGTTATGTGAATGTGGTCTCTTTCTCTCTTAAAATATCTTACTATATGTAATATTTCTGGACCATTGTTGACCATAGGTAACTAAAACCGTGGAAAACGAAACCATTGGTAAGAGGAGACGATTGCATGGCATAGTCAGCGTAGGCGCCACCACGTTATGTTATTCAGCCTGTGTTACACAGGCTCAAACCACAACCCGAACTTAATTGCTAAGCCTCCTTATGCACAAGTACCTTTCAAGGTTACTGATGTCTGTGTGCAACGAACCTCAGCATTTGGAGTCCTGTGACCATATGGTTTAGGATCTATAGTAGTTCTCATCTTGGAGAGAGGAAAATTCTCCCAGTATTTATTGCAGACTTGCTTGGGTGGCCAATCCAGTTAATCGAGCACCATACATATTTTAATCTCATTCACTCTTCACAAGAACCCTGTGGGATAAAGTATGTCCATTTCATAGATGAGAAATTGGAGTGTCAAAGAAGTAAAGAATATCTCCGAGGTCTTATAGTTGGGATTCCATCTTATTCCATATGTTATGCTCTATTTACAACACCAGCCACCTCTTTTGGGAAACTGTTTGTTAGGATTCTAGAATTAGGACATAACCACATTAGAAATGTAGGTCTAGATCAGAGCCTGGTCTGTCCTGCCAAGGACTAGTTCCAATTATGGCCACTAGGGGAAGGGCAGTGTTTCCTCAAGGACGTTACTCATCGGGTTTAACTACACCATCAAAATTGACTGAAGTGAATGTTTATTTTTTATGATTCCACAGCCAATGTAGGTTCTGATAACAAAGTGCCCAGTATGTGTTTCTCCTCCGTCCTCCAAAACTTCCAGGCCTGAATTCCAGGTATTGGCCACAAGAAGAAGGTCTAATTTTGAATGAGGGAGCTGGAATGTCAGTTATAGAACTGGTAGAATCTGGCTTGACAGTGGTTCACAAGAAAATGCCTGTGGCCTTTGACTGGGCTTGTGGTTCCTAAAAGATTAGATTATCTGTAGTATACCACCAATTAGTAATTCTACAGTATACTGAGCAAGGAACAATCATCTCACAGGTGCGAGGGAGAAAGTGGGAGAAGGGAAGACACCCAAGGTCACATAATGAGAAATACAGAGGAAAGATAATAGACAGAATAGGTGACAGACATTGTGAAAGACAGAGATGGAGACATGAGGGAGTATGAAGAGACAGAAAGAAGGAGAGAGAGAGAAAAAATAAAAATAAACCAGAAAATAGAGAGGTTGCACAGAGAACCATCTTATACTGCAGTAATGATAGCCAGCAAAATAAAAGCACATTAATTTCTTAAGTGATGATGACAACAGGCCTTTCTTCTGTGTATGCTCCTTGAACTGGATTTCTGAATCCTCTTTCTTGCATAACCATTTTCAGGATGCAGTTCTGACTTTCAGTTTGGATTCTACTAAAGTAGATCTATAACTTAATGATACTTACAAAGCAATCTGAAAAAGAAATCCCTCCAGACTTTTACTAGTTAACTTTCCAGATTTCTTATAGTTGTCCTGCTTCCTATTAATTCATAACAACACATATCTTTAGCAACTCTCCTTCCTGAGTTTTCCAAAGCATTTACCTTAATTTTCATAGAAACAAAAGTTTCTATTCTTACGTTTATATTTAACTGACTGGGAGAAATTTTGTTAAGTTTATAATTAAAAACAAGTGGAATTGGTACAAACAGGTTTAGGTATGAGCACAGCCAGGGCTGACAGCAGCAGCGTGCAGCATTCCAGGGAGCAGCCTATTGGCTGCAGGAATTCAGGGTGCGGTGAGAATCGGAGTTTTTCAGAGGGACCTGAGAGTGTCTTAATCCAATAAGTCAGTTCATTGGCGGTCGGCTGAAAGCACTTTACACCTGGGGCATGGCTGGGACGGGAGCCCGGGCTGGGGGTCTGGGTGGCTCTTTTCAACATGGCACATCACATTTCTGTCACAACTATCACAGTAGCGCTTCTAGCTTTCATCGGTCACCATTTCCTCTTCTGATTTTTCACCTGAGCTTTCATTTACCTGTACTTAAAAGAAGCAGATTTCTGAGTTAGAAGGAGTTTTGAAATTAGGCACCAAATGCCCTATTTTCAAATCCTAAGAAATATTTTTAATGGCTGAAAAAAGTGGTAAAAATAAAAACCCGTATCTAGACACTGGAGAGAGCGTCATCCCAGAGGTTTGGGAAATTTCTGCTCCCTTGGGCCAGAGTGAAGGAGGGCACTAAAGTCTGACTCCTATTTGTCTTGCTGGGGGAGTGGCACGGTGGCCTGGCAAGAGAGTCCTGAAGACACTTCCAGTGCCTCCTAATTTAGAATGGCAGAGACTGGTTGTGAGTACGATGCTCAGGACAGCTGGGGAGCACTGGTCTGCTGTTGCATTTGCTGCCGTGGGTCACCCCCACATGAATAAGCCACAAGAGGCTCCTGCCCACAAACAGAAAGCTGCTAGGTACCGGGGCCTCTTCTGATTCAAAGCAAAGGTCAGGGAGCACCTGAAATATAGATCAGTCCAAACAGAAAACCTAATATAGGCTGGTGGCCCCGCAGCACCTTTCAACCCCAGGGTGTGCAGAGACACTTTGTCTTGCTGCATTGAGGCTGGGCCCTCACCCTAAGCCTCTCCGGCTGCTGCATTCCCGAACAAATCCTGCAAAATTACATCTACCAGACCTACATCTTCCAGTCTGAAAGGAAAATTCTAACCACATCAGGTGGACAGTGAGACAATCCAAAGGGAATATTTTCAACTACCCTCTCTTTTTATGAACATTTGATCTTCGAAAAGCTTTTATCATTTAAAAATGAGAATATAGGAAATAACAATAACAGAAAACATCTATTCGAAGTGACTGAAAACATAAAAAAAAAAAAAAAAGAAAAACAGAGCTCAGGGTGGGCAGAGGAAAAGCAGAAGCAGAAGTAGATGTTTTACTCTTTCTGCTTTGGGTTCCTAATAAAATTCAGTATGACAAGACACAAATCTGAGAAACTGATGAGGCTGCCTGAGACAAAGGCAACACTGAAAATGGAAACTGGATAAGATAGAAGATGCCAAAAATGCCATGCCAAAATTTTAATTGTATTCGAAGCCTTAAAGAACAAAATAAGCACTGTGGATAATTTACTCAGTGATGTAGAGGACAAACTTGAGAATCTCCCCTGAAACATGAAGCAATAGAGTAAAGACATAAAATAATAAACCGTAGGTTGATAGATGGGGAAGGCAGAGAATGAAAGTCTAATGTACAGGTGTTTGGGTTTCCATAATAAGGACCAGCAAACAATTGATCTGAAACAATTATGTAAGATGCAAAATTTTAAAAATAATTCTCAATTTTCAAATTGAAAAGAACTCTAGAAAAGGTTATTGTAAAATGATTAACAGATTTGCTCTATTGAAAATTTGAATTTTTAAGCACAAAAACAAGTCCTGCGTGTGTCCATGTAGAAGACAAACGAAATTGGATATTCTAAATGGATTAGCCTGGACACATTCTTCTCCACCACAAAACAAACATCAGATGGCAATAGAGCAATCACTGTGAAATGGTGAAGGACAACATGTCATGAGTCTGAAATTCTATTACATATACAACTAAGCTGCCATTCACTGTAGATACAACAGTAGCACATTCTCAGACTTTTTTTTATGAAGACCAATAGTCTCCAGTTTTTCTTGTTTGCCTACTACCTAAAAAGAAAACAGTGTAAAATGTCATCACAGATTTTAACTTGTCATTGAAATTTTTCATCATGAACTATAATAGTTGCAAAAGATAAAGAAAATAAACATTGACTTTTTAAAAAAGTCAGCTTTATTGAAGTATAACTCATATAGAGTAAAATTCACTTTTTTAGATGTACAGTCTGATGGGTTTTGAGAAATGTATGCAGTCATGTAACCAACATCTCAACCAAGATATAGAATTATACCAAAAAGCATTATACCAGAAAAGTTCCATCACACACTTTGTAATCAACTTCTCTTTCCTCTCTAGACCTCAGCAACCACTGATCTGATTTTTGTCTATATATTTTGCCTTTTCCAAGATGTCATATGAATAGAATTATATAGTATTAATATATAGCCTTTAGTGTCTGGTTTCTTCCACTCAGCATAATACATTTGAGAGCCATCACATTGTTACATGATCAGGAATTTGTTATTTTTTGTTGCTGAGTAATATTCCAGTGTATGGATATATCATCATATGTTTATCTATCCACCAGTTGAGGACACTTGGGTTGTCTCTGATTTTTGATGATTATGAATAGAGTTGCTATGGACTTTCATATGCAGGTCTTTATGTGGACATATGCTTTCCTTTCTCTTGGATAAATGCCAAGGAAAAAGATGTCTGGACCATATGAATATTTTTAAAATGAATTTTTTTCTCCACTCTTTAAAATGCACCCAATGGAATATGAAAATCATAGAGATTTTCTTCCTGCTATAGTCTTCAAAGAAACATTAAACAAGCTCTTCTTTTTAACTATTAGAACTTTCTCCTTTACCTCGTATATTCATTCTATGTCCTTCCAGAATTATATTTTAATGTTATATATGTTTATGCTTTGGTACCTTTTATTGATTCCCCCACCATTCTTCTCCATAACCAAAAAGATATGCACAAGTGTAAATTTATTTATTTTTATTTCCTGGGAACATATAGCTTTAAGGGTTAAAAGATTTATTCTAATTGACTTTAACATTTTTATTAGTGTGCTTGTGATTCAAACAACATAAATATATTAAAAACATGTGAAAAAATTATTGAACAAAATATATCGACAAGATGGGCAGAAAGTAGTGAGTTTATGATGTCTTGTGTAAACAGGCTTCCCTGGTACCAAATATTTCAAATTGTCCATATGTTTCATGCCCAGGAGGGTTTTGTATCATGGAGCAAGGTACCATGGAAAGGTAAGAATGCATGGAAGGTACAGCTAAAGATGACTGTGAAATGGGAGATGAGAAGGAGAACTTGTCTGAAGTCTCACGAAGAGGTGAATTCTCAAGCAGGTAAGTTATAAAAAAAAGTGCATATGGAATTTGAAGACATGAAAAATGATTATATTAAACCTACCGGCCTGGCATGGTGGCTCAGGTCTGTAATCCTAGCACTCTGGGAAGCCGAGGCGGGCGGATTGCTCAAGGTCAGGAGTTCGAGACCAGCCTGACCAAGAGCGAGACCCCGTCTCTACTAAAAAAAAAATAGAAAGAAATGATATGGACAACTAAAAATGCATATATAGAAAAAATTAGCTGGGCATGGTGGCGCATGCCTGTAGTCCCAGCTACTCGGGAGGCTGAGGCAGTAGGATCGCCTGAGCCCAGCAGTTTGAGGTTGCTGTGAGCTAGGCTGCACCACGGCACTTACTCTAGCCTGGGCAACAGAGTGAGACTCTGTCTCAAAAAAAAAACAACCAAAAAACCTACCTACGCCATATACCCCTTGAAAAGTCTCAATGTTCCCTGAATTACATGTTACCAACTCTGAAGACCTCTGCTCTAGCCAACCAAAAGATTACTCAAAACAAAGTACTTAAAAATGGAAAATACATTCTGTAGATTTATTCGACAGAAATAAATTTAAACCTAGAATCAGGCCTATGATTTTGCTATAAAACAAGATTCATATATCATTAGCCTTGATAAATTTAGACACATCATGTGAAAATGAGGTAATAACTAAATGTAAAACAAGGCTCTTAACCAAAGACTGTAATAGGAAGAGAGAAGGATGGGAAGAACTAAAAATGTGAAATTTTATTATCTTTATACAGAGAATTAATAAATATGGGTTTACAACATTGTAATTGGGGAAATATACACTGAATTTTTAAAATATTAAGGTAACCATTATTTATATGTTTTAAATCAATAAAAGAACTCTTAGCCCAAATACTAAAATATAAAAGTGAGCAGAGCCCAAGAAAACCCCAGGAAACATTTTAAAATGACAGAAGTACACCAGTTATTACAAGTGCAAATTGTTTAGAAGTTTATACTGCATGACAGTCTTAAATTGTGAAAAAGACACACTCATATATGAAAAAAGTTGACTTAGAGAGAAGCAAAACAAATAGTTGCATAAAATACATGTTAAACAAATGCAAATAAAGGAAAATCAGAGATTGCATTATTTTTGACAATCGAAATAATCCATGAAAAAATTGGCTGCAAAGTATATTTTTATTTATATAGATTTTAAGATACAACAAGATTATAACTATCAATCACATTTAAAATTATACAAAGAAAAAACTAATGAAGATAAAAGGCAAAATGGCAGAAATATTTCCTAGAATTGACTAAAAGTGGGTAATATGTTAAGATCTAAACCATCATTTTGATAGTCACAGTAAAACTTCTGCTATTTTTGGAAAAATACAAATCAATGAAATTTATCCAAGAGATTAAAAATCTGAACAAAAATAGGTGAGGATAACATTTTTAAATGTTGTCAAAGTTTTAGCTTTAAGAAAAGCACTTGGCTAGTAGACTGGACCAAGACTTCTGGTTATCTTTCTAATTGTCAAATAAATTATTGCAACAAATTATTCTAGAATGCAGAAAATAGAGATGAACTGATTTTATTAAATTATCAAATTCAAAGTCAAAACCTCAGACATAAAGAAAGTCAGAAGGAAGGAAGTAAAATGAATATTGTTGAACTTACTCTGTCAGGCACTTTTTGAAGTCCTTTAAATATAAGAAAGACAAGAAAAAAGAAAAAAGTCTGTAGGCTGGTAGAAAGGTTAGAAGGAAGGAAAGAGAAGAGGATGACAGCAAACATCTGATCATATATGTTCAAAATCATTTATAATATAAAAGTTAAAAACTTCAAATAAAATGCCTACCAATCAAATCCAGCAATGTATTTTAAGGCACACTGTATCAAAACTAAGAAAAATCTATTATAAAAATGCAAGGATGGTTCAATAGCCATTTCCAACTTTTAGACTCCCTATACTAGGAATAGAAGAATTCATTCTTAAAATGGCAAAGACACTATCTCACACAGGTAACGTGGAAAACTTTGAAAAAGTGGAAGCAGTTATGCTCAAAATAAAGATAAGAAACCCCATTATTTTACTATTTTTTAGTATCTTTATTCAGGCTCGAGCCACACAATGCAAAATTGAAAAAATGCATTCTGTCTATTCTAGTCTCTTCTCTCTCCCTCTCCCTCTCTCTCTCTCTCTCTCTCTCTCTCTCTCTCTCTCTCCGTATATATATATATATATATATATATATACACACACACACACATACACACACACACACATATATATAATATACACACACAGAGACACACACACACACTAGTGTGCTCTTACCTCTATCTTGTCTATCTTTGTTTTCATACCTACCATGTTGATACTATCACCAAGATTGGGCTTTAAGTCAAGTAACTAGTATAATAGTTCCACATTTTATCAGGAATCTTCAATTAATCTCTTTAAGCCACTATTTCTATCAATGAACATTGGGAGTATTTATATATATATATTTTAACATATTATTCATTATATATAATTTATTTATGTAGTATTTATATTTACAGTACTGGATATAGATATGAATAAATGGATCAAGATTTCTGTCCTCATAAAGGTTATCTAGTTGAGTTGAATCTAAAATTAATTGCCTCAATTATGAAAATTATTTCATACATTTATTTAAAAAATAAAATTAGCATTTCATAGAGGACATAATACAGGTCCTGAGACCCTCCCCTTTTTGCCCTGATCTACCAGTGAATCAGTTTTCCAGCTCCCTTCCAGGAGTGTCCATGGCTCTTTGTAGCATGGAGCCCATGGCTGATTTGACAAATGGTTGAGTGGAAAGCACTGTTCTGGACCTTTTTCACATCATCTCTCTTAGGAGGTAGATATGATTATCATCTGCTGCTATAGCTGAGCAAACTATGCTTCTCAGGCATTAGGTAACTTGCCCAAGGTCACCGCAAATAAGTACAAAACCTAGAATCTGAAAGCTCTTGCTTTTGTCGCTGCATCATAAAAGAGAAGGCTTCTTACGACTTGGAATCTGAGTTTTTGTTCTTCTCAGACATGACTTCTCTTGTCATTTATAACTTTCTATCAACACACCATCTTCATTTTGGTTAGGTTTCATATAGGACAAGATGAAAAATGGTCACAACCTTCCCTTGCCCCTCTCTATCCTTCTAGGCCAACCATATCTTTATGTACCTGTTAATACAGCAATTTGTTACTCCCCCAAAATAATATTGATGTTTTCTAGCTCAGCATCCTCGTCCATATGAAGAATCAAGTTGGAATTTGGGGTAGAGTAACTCAGAGAAGGGGCTCATAGATAATTTTATAATTCTGTGTTTTTCCTTCAACTTTATCATTTCCCTTAACTGAATGTATTTTAAGATCCAGAACTGATAATCTGTGGATGTCCCCAAGCCTGAATTTTCAGATAACTCCCTACCTGCTCCTTCTGCAATGAGGAATAGGAAATGAGATTTTTGGAGCTGATATTTCAGATCCCCTTCCTGACTCACCCAGCTCTTTAGGCTCAGGATGGGCAACCTTCATCCTCTTTCCTAAATCTAATTCAGTCTCTCTACCTGGAAGCCTTCCAGGGACAGAGCTGTTCCTCTGACTGTTTTTTCCCCCAACCTTCCCCCTCCCCCACTTTTCTCCCCTCCATTGGCTGCTCATCCTCCTTTTCTGGTGAAGGTCCTGTAGATCAACTCCCCTCATTAGTTAATTTAGTAAACAGATTGCTGCATGGAGGGTCATAGCAAGGTCTCAAGAGCTTGGAGGGGTAGCAGGAACTCATTTGCAAGTTCATCATTTTCCCTTGGAAACAGCCACTGCTGCTCTAGCATGGGGCCTGTTTGGCTTGCTAAAAGTCCTATTATTCAGGGGTTAATTGCCTCTGGCCCACACTTTACACTTTCACCAGAGCACCGTTGAGAGCTGGGTCCAGGCTTTTAAAGTCAAATTAGATTTTCTCCTCTGTGAGTTAAGCTACTGATATTTTGAATATTGCCTGAAAGCAGGGCTGAAGGTTTCTTAGCCCAGGTCTGAGCCAGAAGTGGACATGACCTCAGAAAATTTGGATTTAAATCTAAGCCTGCCTTTGTCTAAATATGTAGCCTCAAACAATGACTTAATGTCCTTGAGGCTTAATTTATTTTTATCTGAAAAGAGAGATGCATAAACCTTCCTCATAGCAGTGCTGTAAAATTAAAGAGGTAATGTCTATGATAATACAGTCCTTAGCACACAATTAGTGCTCAATAAATGTTTATTAAGTCTAGCCTAGTTGAAGTGCCAAAATTATTTTGAGATCTATCTTGGAGGTTTGTCTCCTTGGGTTCTGGTCTGTGCAATTCAATTATCATTTGATGAACACCTAATATTGAATTCTAGGTACTGCATACAACATGGAGCTATGAAGATGACTAGGACCTGATCTCTGGTCGTGAATTCATAGCCCAGTGATAAGGACAAAGAATTTGAAGGGCTATGCACAGGGAAGCCTTAATTAGATGTGGCGGCTTTGTAATGTGCCAACTTGGCTAGGCTGAATTACATTTCCCAGAATCCCTCTTCCTTTATGTTTCCAGTTAGGGTGGGCTGCAAGAGAAGTCTTGTGAGCAGCAGCCATTTTGTAGCTCCCATGCAGTGTCACTTATTTGCGGGCTCCCCTCTGGTCTGCCACTGCTCCATCTTCCCCTGGCTCCTCCTTCAGCTTCTCTGATCCTGGGCGAGTGTGTTTAACCCCTTGACAAATGGCCCTGGCTTCTAGGACACCTATACCATCAAGGTCAGAGATCACAAGAACTGCTACTGGTTTGGGTCTGTCCCTGTGGGCTCCAGCTCATGCCACAGCTTCTGGTTTGTTCTTGTTCTCCTCCACTTTCCATCACGTTCCCTTCCTGAGCGTCTACCCTGAAGTCTTCAAGCTCCAGCATCAGCCTTGCAGGGACAGCTTAGCTGATTCTGACAAGTGTCTGCTTCTCTGATTGAACCCTGACTTACACATCAGGCTAAAGGTTGGGGAATAGTTGTCAGAGGGGCACAGAGGACAAATGGGAGCCTCCTACTCAATTTTCTGCCCACAGAAAATTCTGCATCCCAATCTCCATGAAGATTCTGGAGTAAGAAGATTTCAACCATGATCCCTCAAACTCCATATTAGTTGGGGAATACTTTCTTTAAACTAACTATTATGCAGGTGATCATTACAAAAGACAGGTTGTAGGGGTCTGAATATGTCATTCAAAAAGATATGTTCAAGTCCTAACCCCAAGTACCTGTGAATGTAGCTTCATTTGGAAATAGGGTCCTTGCAGATGTAATCAACTGAAGGTAAGGTGAAGTTTGGATTAGGGTGGGCCCTAAATTCAATGACTCATATCTGTGTAGGAGAAAGGAGAGGGGAATTTGGACACACAGAGACACAGACATACAGGGAAGATGGCCAGGCAAAGACAGAAGTGGAGTCAGGAGTGATGCATCTAGAAGCCAAGGAAAGCCAAGGGTTGCTGGCAACCACAAAAAGCTAGAAGAGAGGCCTGGAACAGATTCTCCATCAGAGCCTCCAGCAGGAACCAACTCAGCTGACACCTTAATGTCAGACATTTAGCCTCCGGATCAGTGAGAGAGTAAATTTCTGGAGTTTTAAGCCATCTAGATCGTGGCACTTTGTTATAGCAAGCCTGGGAAACTAACACACAGGTCAAAGCTGAACTGATTAGGGTAGAGCCTGGCCAGTGTGTTTTCATCTACCTCCTCCAACCCAGGCAGCTCCTGGGAACTCTCTGGCTCCTCAGGAAAAGCTTAAAAATTCTTGTTTTAGAATTTTCTGGTTCAACAGTCCGTAAGGTCTGTAATTGGGCCCATCACAGTGGCAGAACCTTGTAGTACTGACCTTCCAATCCCTGCAACACCCTGCAAGTCAAGTCTTTATTTCTGTAAAGCAGCATGGTGTCTCAGTTAGCCACGTGTCTAGGGCAGGCCTCAGAATCCCAGAGTTAATCAACCCTCTGAGGACCCCAGCCCGGCCACTCCCCAAGCCTGGTGAGCACCCCAAAGGCGTGATTATCTGATGGTTCTTGCACAACCAGCACCAGGGCCTTTTGCTTAATTAATCACAGAAACGCTCCTGCCTAACTTCAGACAACAAAATAATGAGCAGGCCTGTGAGAGGTTCAAAGACTGCAGGAAAACAAGTGCTCCCGGAGGAAAGGGCCCATTGGAACAGGGAGGTCAGGAAAATCACTGGTATCTATTAGAACTGCAGCTTGTGATTTCTTGCATGCCCCCCTTAATATAAATATAATGATAGTGTAAATGTGTGTAGATAGCAGATTAACACATGTATCATTTGGATTTCAGAGCCTGAAAATGTTGAGTTTTGAGAAGGACTGTAGAGATCATCTCGGTTAACCTGCAATTTTTATAGATGAAGACAATGAAGTCCATGGAGGTTCAATGACTTGCTCAGGGCCCTGTAGCTGGAGCATGGTAGAGCCACTCTAGGACCCAAATCTCCTAGGTCTAAGTCTATAAAGGTGAGGATGGAGAACATTGGAGTTGGAGGCCACTTAGAAGTTACAGAGAAAAACAAACACAAAATCAAAGGATAGAGTTTAGATAAGAGCTTACTAGAGGGCAGATGTCAGATAGAGCACAAAGCATGTCAGAGGGTGGAGGCAATAAGAAGGCATCAGCAAAGTCAGAGGGCAGAGGGCAGGTGAGAACTTATAGGATAGTTAGAGGGTAGAGGCCAGATTAGTTGTCTTGACAATTTATGGTCTCAGTATGAGACTTTGGGTGTTATAAGTTTGGATGAGACATGGGTTCTATTTTTAAGGAGCAGTTCAAGAGTTAAGAAAAATACACCTTGAGTACCAGAAGCACTGGGTTAATGCTCTAGGAGTAGGTGCTGAGGGGGTGCAGAGGGGTCAGTGGAGGGGCTTCCAAGCTGCAGTTTCAAGGGGCAGGTCCTGGTAAGGCAGGAGGTGTTAAGGCATGGGAAGACTGGGGCACGGATGTATCAGGGACAGGGAACAATTTGAGCAAGGTATGATGGAAGAAGGTACTAGAGAGGTGGGGAGACTAGGGAATTGAAATTGACTGGAGCAGAAGGTATGTGAAGGGAGGACCGAGTAGGTAGGGCCAGTCGAGGGGACGATGTTGGTAGGCCAGTTGAGGAGGGCCTCACCAGGAGTTCAGACTCTATTTAAAAGGCAAAGGGAAGCCACCGATCAGGACCACCATGTATCATTTTCAGGTTGTGTCTTGCACAAAGGTACCGTGTCTATGGGGCCACCATTCACATCATGCACATAACTTTGGTGCTGATCCTGGAGCACCAACAGAGAGCCCCTTCCTACATAAACCCACACTGGCTCCCAAAGCCATGAACACATTTACCAGCACACACATGTGTCCAAGGCTGCACCCATCCTGGCCATTTTCTAGATGTCACTTGAAGATTCTTCTCAAGCCTACTCACTCTAGAGGCTTGATCCATTGCCCCCAATCTTCTATGCAGGGCTGTGTAGAATTTTAAAGCTGCACAATGATCTACTTTTTTTTTTTTTTTAACTTGAGTATGGATGCCTTTGCCAATAACATTGCTCTGCAAAGTTTTGCCTTTGGAGTGCTTTTCTGGCAGCTGTACACAGGATTAATTGGAGGTGGCAAGATTCAAGGTGGTGAGCAGAGCAAGATGATGGTGGCAGTTCAGGAGGGCACCAGAGCATCTGAGGTGGTAAGGAACAAAAGGGACAGCAATCTTAAAGGTAGAGCTGCAGACTTCATACCAGGAAAGATATTCTTGCCCAAACTCCCTATGTGATTCAGGCTTATACCTCTGACTTGCATGTTGAACAAACAGAACAAGTCCCTGGACACACACCTCATCTATGTGAGGTTTTGAGGTTTGGGGGAAAAACTGTAAGAAAGCTTAAGCATAGTATCCAAACCATATATTATTTTAACTGTTAATCATAAAATGTTTAGAAGAAGGGTGATCTGACCCCTTTAAAAATGTGTAGCATGCAAAGTAAGGTACAAAGAAAGACCTGTCTCTTCTTCCATGAGAAGTGAGCCAGAGGCTGTGGGTTGCCAGTCACTGGGCAGAGGCAGTCACAGGCTGAGTCTGTATTTGACGGGACAGGTGTCCCTAGCAGCTGGTGGTGGGTAGGACAGTAGTAACCTTGCTGGGAGCATATGAGAAGCAGCTGCCAACAAACACAAGTGTTTATAAGTTAAGAAACACATGCTCTTCCAGAAGCTGGCAAGGCCAGATCACATAATGCTTGTGCTGGGATGTTCCATGGAGGTGGGAGGTACTAGGGAACAGCCAGTCTAGGCTGTGGGCTGGGGGTCAGCAGTGCTGGGACCTCCAAGTTTTGTCACTGGCCTGAGAAATCAGAGGACCCAGCTTTGTTTCTGGCTCAGCCCCCAGTTAGCAGTGTGTCTTCCACTCTCTTTGTATCTCAGCTCCAACCATTTAAAAAGTAGGGTCTGAAATGGCATTAAGTGACAGCTCTGAAAGAGTGTGATGTTTCATTTTTTAATATAAGGCAACTCTCCCATGCCATGAATGCTGTGCTCTTTCTTAAAATAATACATCTGTATCTAAAAAGTCTTTGTCAGTAGATTTTGCTTTGCATCTCTATCACTCTTTGATACTCCAGTTGCTGGACCTGCACTTTGTGACCTAGACCTTGATAGAATTGGAGGGCTGGGGCCTTTGGGATGTTGAGTCACCTCATTTCAACTGTGTTGGTGCTGCAAATAACATTTGGATGTTCTCAGCCCCTGCTGCACATTAGAATCACCTGGGAAGACTTGAGAACACAATGATGCCTGGGTTCACCCCACCCCTGAAGACTGCTTTAATTGGCCAGGCTGGGACCCATGCAGCCAAAGACTGAGGTTAATGTTGCAGATTACTAGATGGCTGGTAGTTGCATCTGACATGCCTGTTCTACCTGATTAGTATCAGACATCTGCATCCCTGTTTTGAGTCACCCATAGAGCTCAGTAGGCAAGACCACGGTGATCACCTGGCAAAGTCTGCCATGCTCCTGGGCAGGAGGATTGATGACCCACAGGACTGGTGATCACCGACTCTGAGTGCAGAAGGGCCTGGGGCAGAGGTCTTGCATTTTTGATCAAAGTAGTAAAACCATCCTGACAAGTCGATTGCTGGTCCTTTTGCAAAGGAGGGTGGCTCTGAGGCCTCAATGTTAGACATGTTTTATACTCTCACAGCACATGCTTCAACTCAACACAACTTCATGACACAACACAACTTCATGACACTTAGCACAGTGATAATTTTTAAAAATTCATTTGTATTATTAGTTGATTATTGTTGACTACAAGGGCCATGGGAGGAACATTGCTTTGCTCACCATTGCACATCCCGTGCCCAGGGTCTCGATAAACAGATGCCAAATACGTGAATGAATGAAGACATTACATGGCAGGCCCTGGCTTAGGTATTGGCATTTGAAGCTCTCTTGGAGGGTAAGAAAGTTTGGATATTCATCCCCTCCAAATCTCATGTTGAAATTTGATCCCCAATGTTAGAGGAGGGGCCTAATGGGAGTTGTTTGGGTTATGGGGGTGGACCCCACATGAATGGCTTGGTGCTGTACCCATGGTAATGAGTGATTTCTCCCTCTATCAGTTTCCATGGGATGTGATTGTTAAAAAGAGCCTGGTATGTCCTTTCCTCTTTCTCTTCCATCTTCTCTCAGCGTGTAACATGCTGGCTCTGGTCCCCTTTCACCTTCTGCCAGGATTGGAAGCTTCCTGAGATCCCCGCCAGAAGCAGATGCTGGCGCCATGCTTCTCATAGAGCCTGCAGACCCATGAGGCAAATAAACCTCTTTTCCTTATACATTACCCAGCCTCAGGTATTCCTTTACAGCAATGCAAAAGACTAAGTGGGCCAACCGTAGCTCAGGGACAGGCTTTGTGCCTCCTGCTGCCAGAGGTGCTGAGGTGGTGCAGCAGAGAGCTGGGCCCACCCACTGCTCTGGCTCCTCCAGGCACCTGTCATGGCGGCCGCTCTCCCTGATGTATCAGAGTCATGACAGAAGGCAGGAAGAGGAGGCCACTGAGTGTGTGTCTGTGTTTGCCCTGGTTGCAGAACACCTTGATATCTGCCAAATCTTTAAAGTAGCCTTTCTGAAGGCAGAAGTGAACTGGAGTGAAAAACCCTAGGAGAGGCAGCCTCTGCAGCATGCCCCACACACATCAGGAGCCTGCTCTGCCAGGGAAGAACAACAGAGGCTACTGTGCCTCCCACTCCCAGGCCCCAAGTGTCCTTCAGAGGAAAGCTTTGGCTTGTGGGTGGCACTGTTGTGGGGGTGGGGAGAAAAAACTGGTTCCCAGAGCAGACATGATACCCAACTCTCTCAGAACGTTTTTAGCAGCTTCTTTCATTTCTGTCCAGGAACATGGGAGGAAGGGGGCCAAGTTCGCCTGATCTAAGTGCTACACTCAGGCCGTGGTTTCAAGGGAGGCACAGAGAGAAGGCTAATGACATCACAGTGGCTTTCTCATGGCAAGGTGGAGGAGCCTGGCTCCAGCCCTGTGTCCCCATCAGGGTATTGGAGGGGACATTTGTACAGCTGTCCCCTCGGTACCTGGAAGGCAACCCATGCTTGTCCAGGAGAGTCCTGGGCATCTTTTGACTCTGTGGACTTCTGCAAAGTAACTCTTGACTTTATTGAAGATTCTTTTTGAAAAAAATCTATTATAAATTCTATTGATATAAAGGATGTGTAGATGGTACACAATTTACAAATAATAAAATATGCACTAAATGCTTTTGTTGATTTTTGCCAAAACCTACAAGCTGAATAGTATTTTCACACTGTTAAAACAAGTTAGTTGTCAGAAGTCCAGATGAGTTATAGTTGTGACAGTCAGGGAAGTCATTTAATGTAATGTCTTAGTGTAATGGAAATTCCCAAATTATAGGCCACAGGCCACTTGTGAGAAAAGGATGCTATGGGTTAGGGAGAATGAACCAACCAGCACTAAGCAATGTTTTATACCCCAACTAAGGGCAGTCACTGATTTGCAATGGGAGAGCTCCAGGGTACAGTTCCTGCTGGGCCTTTCTGCTGCAGTGATTAGCTGCAGGGAAGTGGGGAAACAGATGGCAGGGAGGGGTGCAGGTTAAGGGCAGTGTTAATGAAGGGGTCAGCCAGGCAGGGAAGTCCAGCCATAGGACACAGCTCCATGAGGAACTAACATAAAGTGTGTTTGTGGACGGATGGCAGGTGTGGGCAGAGAGGGGAATTTCCAGATGCTAGGGCTTGACATGGAGTAGTTACAAAGGGTGAGAAGGTACTAATCATTATCAAGTTAAAGTGAGTCTTTTTTGCTTTCCTCAGAAAAGTGAGTCTTCCTAGAGGAGAGAAGCTTGGGATAAACACTATTTGAGGAACAAAAATAAATCAGTGAAAGGGGTATCAGGAAGCTGGGAGTAGAATGAGTGGGTGGAGGGGCTGTTTTATGTATGTTGGTCTTGGAAGGTCTCACTGATGAAGTGACATTTGAAAAGACACCTGGATAAAGGGAGAGGCCAGGATGTCATCTGGAGGAGGAGTGGTACAGGGGAGAGTACAAAGGCCCCCTGTTGAGGATGCACTCAGGTGGGGTGTCCAAGGAGTGGTAAAGAGGCCATTGGTGCTGGAACCCAATAAAGGAGGGAAAAGTGCAAGGAAATGAGTCCAGGGACGTAGCAGGGTCTAGAGCATGTAAGTGCAGAAAGCATCACAAAGACTGGGGCTTTTACTCTACAGAAAGCTGTTTGAGAGGCTTGAAGTATAGGAGTGACAGTATCTAACTTATGTTTTAAAAAGATCTCTTAGTACAAGTTCCTCATCACTACAGTTTCAATCATAGGCTGGATTAGCAGTCACTGGCTCGTGGTACAAGGCTGTAGCTTTTAAATGGTGTAGAACTTTTAAAAAATAAATGCATATTCTTAGTTCACAAACCCTAGAGATTCTGGATCAGTAGGTCTTGAGTGCATCCCAGGAGTCTGTCTTGAAGATTCTTTCTGCAGGACACTAGTCCTGCTATTCAGAGACATTTAAAGAGAATGAAGAAAGAAAAAAATAAAAGGGGAAGCCATAGCCTTTCAACACTGATGAAAACCTCTTCCACACCTCAGTGGCTGTAGATTCAAATTAAGTGTGGCTCTGAGCACTGTCT
Organism: Indri indri; assembly: GCA_004363605.1. Lineage (NCBI taxonomy): Eukaryota > Metazoa > Chordata > Mammalia > Primates > Indriidae > Indri > Indri indri. The sequence goes on from RJWJ010001092.1 coordinate 111,549, forward strand.
CCTCTTCCAGCCCAGGGTCACTGTTGCTGCCATCAGTCTTCTCACAGCCCTAGGGCTCACGGGGCTGCTGGGTACTAGCGGTGTATCAATTAAAGGGGTATGGAAATGTCCCCTTCCTGGGGGACAAGGCAGGGCCAGACTGGACACTTGTCAATGGACCAGTTTGGAGGTTTGAGTTCCAGAGGGCCAGTCTAAACCAGAACTGCTGTGGAGTGCTGGAGGGAGGAGCCAAGGCAAGGAACAAAATCCAAATTCAAAGGGCCAATTTGGTCAGCAATGAGGGATAGAACCATGGTTTACTGCTGGTCAGTCCATCCCACTGCATTTCTGTCTGTTGGGTTCCCTTTCCTCCATTTTGGCCCTTGGCCAAAAATAAAACACTGATTGCCAAGGTCAGATGCCCCTCATCTCCACCAGGATTGCCCATCCAACAGAGCTCAAAGTGGACACCTCAAATCCATGATTAAACACCAATTCACCTCGAGAAAGGAGAAGTAAGCTGATGTTTTTTGAGCTAAGTACATCAGATATATCCTTGTCTAATTGAATACTCATCAAAGTCCTAAAGAATGAAAATTATTATTTTGTGATTAGTGGTGGACCCTAAGGTAAGGAATTTATAATACATGCCTTACATTTATTCCCCATAACATCCCTATGAGATAATCAATTTTACATAAGCAACTTGCTTAAAGTTATGCAGCATTAAATTAAAGCACAGCCTTGCTGACTCTATAGTTAATCTTCCATAGTTTAGAGACTTTAAGTGTTTGCCTGCGATAACATAGCTAATAAGAACTGAGACTCAAACTCAGATCTGAACCAAAAGGCCTTACAGTCTTCCAAGAGACAAGAGGATACCCCTTCTCCTGTACCAGCATCTTCTAGTGGGAGGAAGGGGAGGATGAGGAGGAGTTATCATCATTAGGGAGCTGATCCCTGTCTCAGGCATGGGCTACTGAGGAGTCTCAAATTGGCAGGTCTCAAATCTATAAGTCCTCAGGCACCAGAGCATTGCTGAGCAACCACTCCTTGGGTTCTTCCCACAGGATCATGCCTACTTCCACTGGAATTGCCCATATTACTGCATCCAGCCAAGGCTGGATGTCTGCACTGAGTCCTGCTTGGCCTTGCTCCCTCGCCATGACCTGCTGGCTTGCCTGTTGTTTTTGATGACCTTTGTTTCCATGTCCCCTTGCTCTCCTGCCGTTATTGGTGCTGCCTCACTACCCTCTGCTCTTGCCCACCTTCTACAGATGCTCTCTCTTTGTTTCGACTTCACTATATATGTCTCCTGCTGTGAGTTTCTCTTAAAAAAAACCTTAATTGATATTAAAAAATTAAAACTTGAAGAGGAGGGTGGAGACAGATAATTTACCTAGTACTGCATATTCAAAAATGAGCATGTAATTACTGTTTTAAAGTAAGGTGTCAGGAAGCAAGATTGATTTAAACCTGACATCTGTTTATACACAGTGAGCTGTCATCAGGTGCATAGGTAGGGTCAGAAGAACTGTGTTCTGTCACCACAACAGCTTAGCTTGATTATGGAAATTTGGCTCCATGTGGGTTTCTGCAAGGGGGCAGCAGGACACCTTCCAAATGGCTGGCTGCCCATGCTCTCTCTCTCTTAATCAACCACCATTCTCCACACACCTACTGTGTGCTTGATACTGTCCCAAGCACCTGCAACAAGATAGGCAGTTTGAGGTGGTGGGAAAGAGTATGGCAGAGAGGTTGAAAGCATGGACTTTGTAATAAGAAATCTTATTCTGAATCCTATCTCTGCTTCTTCCTAGCCAGCAAGTCAGATCAACTCTCTAAGCCTCAAATTCCTTATCCATAAAGCAGAGATAATAACAACCCTTCACTCACAGGGAACTGTATGCTTAAAGTGATGTATATTCAGGGCACTGGCCCAGGATCAGACTGGAGTAGATGCTCAATAAATGGTGGCTATGGTTATTATTAATATTAGGTGGATCCTAACCCCAACACATTTGGGATTTCATCCAGGAAAGAAGATTCACTTAATAACCAATCTGATGGATGTCGGGTGAACTTCATATGCTGTAGGAGTTCAGAGACAGGAAGATTAGCTTTCCGGGTGGATGCAGAAAGACGTCATGTATGAATGGAGACTTGAACAGGGCCCCCGGTAAGTTTCTGTGTAGGAATAAAATGAAACTCGTGAGAAGTTGCCCTCCATGTGAGACATCTGCCTGGAGTGTCTTTCCCAACTGTATTCTCCACACAGATTCTTACTCCGCTTAGGTAAGTGCCCCTTTAAGAAGCCTTCCTTCCCTTCTCTCTCAGACAATCCCCAGGGAGGCCTTCCTATTCTCATGACATGGGCCTTACTCCATGTCAGCATTCATTGGTCTCTCTTGTTTTGTAATTGATTTATTAGTTCTTTTTCCTGTGGATTTTTTTCCTTCTTTTTCCTTTCTGAAAGAGTTAATACTTTTAAATCAAGGTCATGCATGCACATATTTTAGGAAGCCAAATATATCTGCATGGTATGTTATGCAAAGCAGAATTTTCCCACACCCTCCTACCCGTTTCCCACTCTCCAGAGACAAACGTTTTTTTACCTCTGTAAGCTGGTCACGTTGGCATCAACTTCCCTTTCTCTAAGAAACATGGCTGTGTGGCATCCTCTTTATTTGTTGGTTTTGTCATTATTTCTTGACTTCCTCCTGCACTGCGTGACAGATGAGGTTTAGATTTCTTTCTCCTCCAGCCCCACCACTATACACACATGCACACTTCCTGTCCTCCCTGTTTTTCCAATATAATTTGTTGTAACTTTGGTTAGATCAATATTTAGTGTTTAAATTATTATGATTCTGTATGATGGTTAATTTGATATGCCAATTTTCAGGGCTATTGTACACAGATATTTGGACAAACACTCGTCTAGATGTCATTATGAAGGTGTTCATCTGATGGAATTAACATTTCAGTCAGCAGAGCTTGTGCAAAGTAGATTATCCTCGGTAATGTGTATGGGCTTCATCCAACCAGTTGAAAGCCTTAACAGAAAAAGACTGAGGTTCCTCTTAGAAGAGAGAATTCTGCCTCCAGGCTGCCTTCGCACTTGAGCTGCGACATCAGCTCTTTCCTAAATCTCCAGCCTGCTCTCCTGCCCTTGCAGATTTTGGACTTGCCAGTCCCCACAATTGTGTATGCCAATTCCTTAAAATAATTCTTTCTCACTCTTTATGCATCCTATTGGCTCTGTTTCTCTGAAGAACCCTGATGAATATACTATGCAAACAGTATTCACAGCTGAGCCATGAACATGAACAATTACTTTCCTTTTCCTTTTTCTGCCCGTTCTCGCTTTTCCTAGAAGTAATAGTTGCCTTAGTTTGTTGTTGATATTTGCTTAGTTTTCTATTTACTCATTACAATTTCAACTCCAATCTTGACTGATTGCCTAAATCTCCTCTAGAGACAGGCAAATGCATGAGGTATTCTTTTGATTTTATCTTCCTGAAGTAGTCTGCAGCAATGGGGCTGGCTTCAAGGGCAACCTGTGGAGTTGCAGACAACCCTGTCCTTAGTTTAATGCCCTGTTGCCACCATCTGTAAATTCTTGATAATTTTTAAACAAGGAGCCCCTCATTTTCACTTGGCACTGTTCCCTGCAAATTATGTTGTCGCTCCAGACTACCAGCGCTTTCCAATTAGCTCCAATCTGGACGGATGCATAAGAGCTGTCCTGATAGTATCTAGGCTTCTCCCTTCACCAGTCATACAGATTACCTTTACCCCTCTACTCGGTGGGTTCTTCTGTCCCCCCACCACAATGAAAATTTCTTAAAACAAGTCCATGTTTTATTCATTTTTATTTCTCAAACACACATAATAGAATGCCTCAGGCATAGTGATACGTTGCACGCATAGATAATCAAGGTGAATTATTTAAATAGGTAGAATAGGAGGAGGGATATGGCCAGACTTTTTAGGAAGGAGAAATAGCATGAAGAAATCAGGGAGGTGGGAGTGCATCTTCGGTAGTTCGGACGCGCTGAGGTAAGGAGCGTGACCATATCAGAAAGAGGCACATTGGAACCAATGGGAAATGATGTTAAAATTATGTGGGAGCCAAACTGTAGAAAAGCTCAAATGCCAGACCAGGAATTTTCTGCAGACTTGTAGACCTCCAGGGACTTATTTCCCCATCTAATGACATTTGATATGTGTAGTTAGAGCAACTCCAGCTGGGTAGAATTTCACACTTCCCTTTTCTTGGCACTGAAATAGGTGAATGGAGTAGGATGGGTGTGGGAGAGAGCCGAGCAACTGAAGAAAGGGAGTTCATAAGAGAGTGCTGCCTGTGAATTTTAAAACCTAGACTAGTACAGAAGCAGAAGAAAAAACCTTTGGAGCTCTGGAAGATATCCAGGGAGGTCTGGATAATGCTCAATCTAGGCAGAACAACCCCAAACTGGCAGCCCGGTTATCACTAAATTCACACGATTAAAGACCAGCAGTCATTAGCACCTCGTATGAGCCTATGATGCTTATGGCATTCAGCACCAAGAAAATGGGGCTTGCCCTTTGGAAATTTTCACACCGAGATGAATGTTTCTGGTAAATATGAAGATTAGTGGGCTAATGGGGACCTCTTGCTGTTTGAACCTCAGCCACAACTTGTGCGATACGGAATCCCTAAGTGTTCTCCACGTGCATGAAGAAATAAAAACACCTTTCTGAATCCCTGGCAATAGTGTTCCAAAATGCACATTAGCGTTTTAAAATAAAGGCATTTACAAGGTTTTGAAATGAGCTTAACTGATACCTACCAAAAATGGATATATTTTCCACACCAAAAGGTATAAGGGAAATACGTTCATTGTGGCATTCTCTATAATAGCCCAAATCTGGAAACAGCCCAAAAGTATATCAACAGTAGAACTGATAAATAAATTGTATGATGTTATTAATACAATGGGATATTTACAGCTATGTAAATGATAAACCACAACAGCATACATTAATATGAGTGAATCTCACAAATGTAATGTTGAGCAAAAGGGGCCCACGTGTACGTACTACAAGGTTTCACTTCTGTAACGTTCAAAATAGGCAAAACCATCTTAGGGTCTTAGAAATCAGGTTAGTCATTCCCTTCGGGGCAGTGGCTGCAGAGGGCCAAGACTGGCATATTCTAGCATGCTGGTAATGTTATATTTCTGCTTCTGGGAGCTTGTTACATTAGTGTTCAGTTTATAATAATTCACTTCAGATAAAAAGATACAGATAGAGTGGAAGTTAAAGGATGAGAAAAGATACTGTGCAAAGAATAAGCACGAGAAAGTTGGTTTCAATATCAGATAAAGTAGACTTAGAGATGGGAGTAATAGTAGAGATAAAGAGGGATATTTTTATCATGACGAAACAATTAGTTAAACAAGAGGAAGTAACAATCCCACGTGAATTTGGACCAAGTGACATTGCTCTGAAATACTTAAAGCAAAGACAGAACTAAAGAGAAAAGTAGACAAAGTCACATCTTTGGAGATTTTTAACACCCTTCTTTTAGTAATTGATATAACAAGTGGAAAAATATCAATAACAATATAGATGATCTTACTCAATGACCTAATTGATCTGTAAAGGAACCATACCCCAAAACTGCAGTATATGCTTTTTTTTAAAAAAAAATGTAAAGGTTCAAATGGCACCTTTACCAAAATAGGCTTGCTGGGCCATAAAACAAGTTTTAATAAATTTCAAAAGAATGCAATCTTATGGGATTAGTTTTATGACCATACAGTAACAATTTAGGATTCAATTACAATAAAATATTTAGAAAATCTCAAAATATTTAGAAATTAAGATACTTTTAAATAAAACATAAGTCAAGCAAGCCATCACAGGGGAAATTGGAAAATAACTTAAACTGAATGATTATAAAACCACAACATATTAAAATTTGTGGAGTGTAGATAAAGCAGAGCTTAGGGGAAATTTATAGCTTTAAATGCTTACATTAGAAAAAAAGAAAAGTTTAAAATCAATGATAAAACCATGAAATAAACTCAAAGTAATGGAAGTCAGAGTATGATAAAAATAAAAACATCAATCAGTAACCTAAAAAATAAATGATACTGAAACAATAAGGTCCAAAATTGACTTTATAAAAATATTAATAAAATCAATAAACCCTAGAAAGACTGATCAACAAAAAGTTACAAATTAGTAATATTGGTAATGAAAGATGGAATATTGCTACTGATCCTTTAAACATTTAAAGGAAAAAAAGTCTATATATAAAGAATTTTATGCCAATAATCTCAACAGCATAGAGTTCTCAAGGAACTCAGATTACTTCAGAAACACAACTTACATAAACTGACACAAGAAATAAAAAATATAAGCATCATTTTACTTATTAAAGAAATAGAATTCGTCATTCAAAAATAACAACAAAAGCTTCCCACAAAGAAAACTCTAGGCCAGATCCTACAGACCCTCCCTCTTTGTGGTTGGCACCACAACTGGAAATGAGTGAGACAGTGGCTGTTCCATGAGCCTCGGTCCCTGTGTGAAAGTGACAAGCAGATCATCCTCCCTCACTACCCAGCCCGATGTTTTGAAATGGACATGCCACAATGCGCTTTGGGACTTATCACACAGCATACCTAGCCCATCCTGATCGATACGGCCCTGCTTGGTTTGGTGGATTGTCTTGATTGGGCAAAATAAGTTAGGGGCTAAGAGAAACTACATTTACCCTGCTCGAGTTAAATCAAAACAAGGGTCAGGGCCAAAAGGCCGGCTATGCTGCCTTTTTGACTTAAGTATAGTTCCTAGTTGGCTTTAAGCTTTCTATGACTGGTTTAATTTTGGAAACAAAATGTTAGAACCAAAATCCTTAAAAATGGATCACTTGAAATCAGGAATGGATAGGTGTGGGTCAGAGAAAGGAATATGGCTACAGTAATTTCTTCTTTTCCCAGGTGGTGGGCTAATACATAAGGTTCATTTTAAGTTCTCCAAATCAAGCAATATGATTTAAATATGCAATATGGAGTTATAAAGATAAGCACTGACAGAATAAAGAAGTGGTCATAGAACCATCAAATCAAAGGTTGTGGAGGAGGGAAGAACAGAAACATAACCCAATGAAACAATATAGAAAGAGATTAGTAAAAGGCAAAAGATTTATATGATCTGAAGAGAAACCAGAGTATGTAGAAAGAGATTAGAAGAAGGAAAAATACAAGAAGCAGAAAAGAAGGAGAAATCAGCCAGGGAGTATTAAAAACAAAAAATAATATGACACGTGTAAGCAAGATGAAATATATCCATTGTAATATATATATAAAAATGAGGAAATAATCTATTGAAACTTAAAACTCTTAGATGGGGTAAAATAAATTCAAATATGTGCTTTCTTTGAAATGAGTCCTAAAACAATGGTTCAGAAAACTTAGAAACCTTTTAATTTTATACCAGAATGATTGGAAGCCATTGGGGCTCTTTAAGAAGGAAAAGGACATCAAATAGTTATATTTTAAAAGATCATGCAAAAACAAACAAAAAACCTAATAGAAAGATCACATGGACTGCTGTGTAGAAAGTGGATTGTAGGGGGTGAGGAGCCAGTTAAGTGACTATTTCAGTAATTTGAGGAAAGAATATGGTAGCTTGGACTATGATGGTACAGAGATGGAGGACAGTGGATAGATTGGAATATTCTGGAGGAAAAGCTAACGGGATTTGCTGATGAATTGCCTAAAGTGCAGACTGGGAAAGGAATGCGTTGGGGAAAGGATATAGGGAGAGCAAAATGAAGAGGGGAAAAATAGCAAAATCAAAACTATTGACTTTGCTGTTTTATTATAGCAAAATTAAATTTAAGGTGTCTGTTGGACACCCAAGTAAAGGTGTCAAGTAAGCAATTGGAGATTGTTCTTTTTAATTCTGCACCTGACTCTCGTAATCAGGAACTAAATCATGTGTCTATCTCTAAATCAATTACAACGACCGAAAAATTGGAATACACCATCTGATTCTCTTAGGTCATAGGTCCACTCTTGCTTAATTCCAGCCGAATTCCATGAATGAAACTTGAGGAAGGAGCTGTTTCTTCCAAGGAATTTGAAGGTATTTTAGTAGAAGAAGGATTGATATTGGGCAGGAAAAATAATAGATGTTCCCTAGAGAAGATAATTTTTTAAAGAAGAAGGGTATAATCTATAACAAAAATATAACTTCCATGAATTTTTATATACTTAATAATGTAGAATCATCAACATATATAAAGCAAATAAGCAGTCAGAAAATATAATAAATACATAGAAACACAATATCACTAGTGCATTTTAACAAATCATTGTTAAATACTTAATTTAATTTTGATTTAATTTAAAATATTTTATATGATTTCTGTTAGGGCCAGAGTCACTTTGCAGACATGGACAGCTAAAAATGTATTAATGCAAAAGCAGGCATATTTGGGGTCAGGTGTGATTGAAGCCAGGAGAATGGGGTAGACAAAAATTCTTGGAATCCAAAAAGCTGATTTGTAGGAAAATTCTAGTTGCATAAGCCAAACTGGGGAATAATTAGAGATTGGGACAAAAGTCTTTGAATATGAAATGTTTACTTAGTTTCTGGATGCTAACATATTAGCACTTCCCTTGAGGACAACTTAGGTGACATATGGATTTGTAGGTAGTGCCACAATTTCAGTTAAACAGTCAGGTCTGTCATCAGATAGACTTGGAATAAATCATTGAACATATCTCTGCTTCCATTTTCTAATCTGGAAGTGAAATTAGCAATATCACTTACTTCACAGGGTCATTGCAAAGAATTAAATATATAAAACATATTGAGGATTTAATTCAATGGGTAGCACACACATCTCAAGCTCTCAGCCAATGCCGCTTATCCAACCACTGCAGACTAGCTTTAGTTTTAACTTTAGCTGTAGCTTTAAAATCAAAACTTTTGGAGCTCAACTGCTTGTGTCCAAATCCTGGCTTTGCTGTGTGACTTTCGAGAAGTCACTTTATCTCTCTGTTATTCGGTTTTCTCATTTGCAAAATGTAGATAAAATAGTATCTAGTTTATGTGCTTGTCTTCAGGCTTAATATCTAAACTTCTTCAAACAAGTTTCTGGTATATTAAGCACCAAGTAAGGGTCAGCAATTATTGTTGGTATTGTTATTTTACTGTTTTCCAGAGTTTTGTTGAATGAGACCTCAGAAGCAAAGAGTGGAATCACACTGTGAAACCAGAATTAGTTACTGGGCTTTGCAGCGAGCACAAGTGCCAAGTGAGGCCAGAACTAGAATAACGTCAGAGGCAACTTTGGAACCAGGGAAGCAGGTGAGTTAACAGGACTTGAAACTTGACAGGAGAACAATAAATACCTGAGTTCCTGGGTGTACAGTTAGCAAGTACATAATAATGTATGTAGAAAACTATCTGTAATAGATCATATACAGTGCATTTTCTAACATTGCATAATTCAATTGTTCCAATAACCCTGACAGCCAGGTATGATTTCAATTGATAATGAGAAAATGAGCTTTAAAGAAGTAAAATCAATTGCTTAGGTCAAGTAGTTTGTATACGGAGAACTGAGATTGAGGTATAGATCCAATTCTCAAGACAATAATAATCTCTCTCCTCTAGCCCACCTCCCACGGTGTTGAGAGCCAAGCATTCCTGGGTATTATTCCTTCCCTTATTGGGAGAGTTGCCAGACTTTATCTTGAAATGAAGCAGCATTGATCTAGTTATGGCCACAGACATACAAATGACTTGGATTCTTCTGATTAGATAAAGCATTTATTAGCAATTATCCACTGTGTTTAATTGAGACAGAAAGGTCCCTTCCCTTCAGAAACCTGTTCTATGCCCACCTCCAAGATACAGGACCATAGCAGCACCAAGAGGACATTCTAACCTAACTCATCTCTCACCGTCTCCCCCATGCCCTCCCCTGGCTCACCCTGGGAGTTGAGTTCCAAGGTCTTGGTGTATTAGATGACTCAAGTTCCTTCATCTCTTGCAAAGTCAAACCACAAAAGTAACTCCTCTTGTTTGCCGTGGACTGTAACCCCCCTCTCTTCCCAACCACTGTTCTCCTCCTTTATGAATAACTACATTTGGAACAGGAGAAGCTGTGATTGTTGCTACTGTTTGTGGACAACAGGAGACTTGCCTAATTTCTTGGTGTATAGTCTCCATCTTAGATCGTTGCTTATCTATTAATAGGTTTCACTGTAGTCTTTAATTTTAGGCCTGTTTATGGGAGAAAAGCAGGTAAAGCAAATCAAATTAGGGGTAGGCCCTTTAGTCTGGCTCTCCTGATTGGCCAAGAGTTGAAAATCGCCTGGTCTTCAGTGTCCTAGTGACAGTGACAGCAGAAAGCTATTCACTAAGTTCTTATAAAGTTTTTTATACAAACCTTATTATGCCAGTCGATTCATTCTCATATTCATTTTCATTCTCTCCCTCTCTCTCTTCTTTTACCTCACTTCTCTATCTAGGGCTCAATCAACTTCCCAGAAAAAGCCGCAGTGTAATTCATAAGCCTAAATTGATGTTAAGATTCGCTGCACAGTGTATAAGTTGCCAATTTAGGTTTTCTAAGAGAAAGAACAGAAATTATTAAAGAATTACCCAGCTTTGTTGAAACCTGGGCAATTAGTTTCTTGAATGTTGCAGAACCATTTAAAGCATCCACTGCTTATTTGCAGAATTAAAAAGCGTTGGTTATTATTTCTTGTTTAACAAACTTTGACCACACTCAGACTGGGGAGCTCCATACAAAAGACGTACAGGCCTGAAAATTTTTTTTTAAAAAAAACTGATTAAATTTTAACCAGCTGCTGGGCAGATAGTTTGCCTGAGGCACATTTGTCAGTTTCAAAGGGTCTTTTTATTAATTTTGCATTTTGTATTTTGTTAGTGGAAAGAGCTCCCTCTTTGGGGACTGCCAAAAGCTATAGGCTGCGAATCTTCAAGCAGCCCAAGGACGCTTCTGAGAATGCCAAGTAGATTTGGATTCTCGAGCGCTCCCCGTTACGTGAGCTTTATCAGTCCTAAAAATATATTAACTTTAGGGGTGAGCTATTTGAATTAACTTTACAGGATCCCTGCTGACTCCGCTTTGGTTAATGTGAATCCTGCTATTTGTCTATAACACTATGAATGACCTTGCTGTGTGAACTTGAGCAATTTCCTTGCCCTCTCTGAGAATCTGGTTTCTGGTCTACAAAATAGTAGGGTGAGGAGTTTATCCTTGTGGTCCTTGCAGCGCTGTGTTAGCTGGTTTATAACTGGTCAAGGAGTTCTAGCACAATAAAACTCTCATGTGTTTTTCTTTTGTGCAAGTGGGATATGGTGACTGAGTTTTACAAGCTATCATATTAATGATGGTGATAATTATGTTATTATTAAAAGCTAGAAAAACTATTAAATTTTTTGTATGCCAGTTTCTGTGTTAAACACTTTACATGCATTTTAATATTTATTTTTTCAGAGAAGACCTCTGAGATAGGAGCTATCATCATTCCCGTATTACAGATGAGACAACTGAGGGTAAAAGCAATTAAAAAATTTACCCTAAGTTAAATAGTCAAGTGAATGGCTGAGCCAGGATTTGAAAATAAGTCAATGCAATCTCTTTCTTTCCTCTGGGTGTGAAGATCAGCCTTTGTTTCCAGGCCGGACATGTGTCCTGATTTCATAAGGGTATTTCCAAATTCCAGATCTGTCTGGGACTGGGCTTGATGAAAATATTTATGCCAAATTCAATGGTGTCCTAAAAGATTCACGTAGGCCTCTCTTGGGTTAGGCAGCTCCAGGCTGGAGGCGGCCGCCTGCAGCGTAGAGACAATTTGTGAAGAGGAGACAGAACTCAGGGGTTAAATGGAAAATACAAACCTCTTCTGTGATGCTGGGAATTTCATAAGATCCACTCAGGCATCTTCAAACAGCATTAAATACAAAGTAAAAAAGTCTACCCTCAGGCTAGAATTTGTAGATGACTTACCTGCAGGAGAATATGGCTAAATTTCTGCCTGAAGACAAAGAATCGGGGCTTACATTTACAAAGTGGAAGGAAAAAGAAATGTACAGAGATATGTTTTTTTTTTTTTCTGAATGCATATTCCTTTTTTGTATTGCAACTTCTTATATGTATTTTTGACACAAATACATCATTTCACTGGTGAGACTTTTTATGCCAAATCAATACCTGGTAGGCTGACTTCTGCATTATTTAATGTCCTTACCTACTGGAAGGAGCAAGGTACGATCAGCCTCAATGTGCTCCTATCTCTGTGGTCTTTAAATTTCTGCAGAGGATTCCTTTACTTCACTCCTGAAAGCAAATTCTCTGGGGTAAGTTGTTCTACCAAGAATGTAGCTTTCTTGCTCGCGGCTCATGTGGCTTGTGTTCTTCCATCATGATGACTTAACCTATTGATTAAAAAAAGGAGGAGGAGCAAATCACACAAAAATTTTGTATGATACTTAGGGTGGAGGAGTGGGACATGTCCCAAGGGGCTCCTTTGGTTCTTTTTGAGCTAAACTCTCCTGGTTTTCTGTGTTCATAATTGGCCTGCTCTTCAGTGTGCTAGAACTAGCATGATGGAGTGTTTGCTTGGACGGGTCCAGGAACCCTAAAGAACTTCCCCACCAGTGTTAGTTACATGAACGAGAAATATATGCACTTGTGATAGCATTTAAAATTTATTTCATTTTATTAATGTTTATTGACTTAAAGGAATTTACAAAGAAAAGAAAACAAAATATATTGGACACACAGTTTATCATTAAATATGTCATAGAAATGTAGGAATTTCAGGCTTAGGAAAATGACACAGTTTGCACAAGATTATAGGGAAAATTAGTAGCAGGGTCAAGCATAGGGTCTGGGGTTGTGGTTCCTCACCCAGGTCTCTTTGTACCGCATCCATACTTCCCCAAAGTTCTGATTTCATTATATAGCTCGAGTCTATTACATTAGATTCATACAAGTTTAGAATGACTATGTTTTCCTGGTTAATTGAACCTTTTTCTTAAGTAGCTGCCCTGTCCATATCTAACAAGGCTTCTTTTTATAAAGTCTAGTATGTTATTTATCTTTTGCTGAGTAACAGCCCCCAAACTTACTGGCTTTAAACAATACATATTTGTTATCCCAAAGTTTCTGTGTCAGGAATCTGGGCATGGCTTCATTGGGTCTGCATTCCACAATCCGTCACAAGGCTGCTTGCTATAATATTTAGGTGTCAGTCCAGGCTCTGTGGTCTCATCTGAAGGGGAAGGACGAGCCTGGGAAGGGGTCCCTTGCAAACTTGCTCAGTGGTTGTTGGCAGCATATGTTCCTCAAAGGCAGCTAGACTGAGGGTCTCAGTTATTTACTCAGTGACGGTTGACCAGTGGCTGTACTCTCAGCTCCTCGCCTTACTGGGCCTCTGCACAATGGCAGCTTGCTTCCTCAGAGTGTGCATGCTGAGGAAGCAGCACAGTCAGTCTGCCAGCAAGATGAAAGTTATAACCTGTAACATGAAATCATGGAGGTGACATCACTTCAAAGTTGTATTCTCTTGGTTAGAAGCAAATTACTGGGCCGGGTGCTGTGGCTTACATGAGTAATTCCAGCACTCTGGGAGGCCAAGGCAGGAGGATCACTTGAGGTCAGGAGTTGGAGCCCAGCCCGAGCAAGAGTGAGACCACCATCTGTACTAAAAAAAACGTTAATACAAAAAAAAAAAAAAAAAGACTAAGAAGCAAATTACTCAAGGAAAGGGGACGGCACAAGGTTGTGACTACCAGGAAGCAGAGATCACTGGGGGATCATCTTCAGGATCACATTTAGTTTGTCTGATAATAACAGAGCAACTCCTGTTTTCTTTTGGTTAATATTCTCCTGGTATCTCTTTTACCATCCTTTTACTTTAAACTTTCTATGTCTTTCTTATGTTTTAGGTATGTGTCTTGCAAAAAGCATATTCATTAGGTTTTGCTTCATTATCCAAACTGACAATTGCTACCTTTAACTGCAAAGTTTAATCCATCTGTGTTCATCAAGGTTAGTAATATATTTGGGCTTGTTTTTACTATTTTATTTTTTATCTAATGCGTATAGCTATGCTTCACTTTTTCTCCATTTTATGGGCTTTTTTTTTCATTAAGGAATTTTTTGTTTGTTGTTGTTGTTTTTTTTTTTTTTTTTTTTTTTTTTTTTTTTTTTTTTTTTTTTTTTTTTTTGGTTTTTCCTCTAATGAAGTTATAAATTGTATTTCTATTGTTGATGATTATCCCAGGTATTTGCCATTCACATGTAGTGAAATCTGAAATTAATATTGTAACTTTCTGAAAAATGTAAAAGCCTTATAATACTTAACTTGAATTATTTCACTACTGATTCACATGGCATTATTAGCAAGTTCTCTTTTTTAAATCTGCAAAATGTATATTATTATTTTACACATAAAATAGTTGCTTATATTTACTTAATGTTTAACAATTTTTTTCTTACAATATCTTTTCAGAGCTTCTTCTGGGATAGTTTTCCTTCTTTCTGTTTAGGATATATATATTTTATTAAGTGAATATCTATTGGCAATACATTTTGATGTGAGAATCTTTATTTTATCTACATTTCAAAGGACATTTTTGTTGCTTATACAACGCTAAGTTCATAGTTATTTTCACTTAGCACTTTAAAGATATTCCTTTGTTTTCAAACATTCATCATTTTAGTCAAGAAGTTATAGTGAAGCCAGGTACAGTGGCTCACACCTGCAATCCCAGCACTTTGGAAGGCCAGAGTGAGAGGATCACTTGAGGCCAGGGGTTTGAGACCAGTCTGGGCAACATAGTGAGACCCTGTCTCTACAAAAAATAAAAAAAAATTAGTCAGCATGGTGGCATGCACCTACAGTCCTAGCCACTTGGGAGACTAGGGCTGGAGAATTGCTTGAGCCCAGGAGTGTCACGCTGCAGTGAGCTATTATTGTGCCACTGCATGCCAGCCTGGGTGACAGAGCAAAGTCTTTGTCTAAAAAAAAAAAAGGAAGAAGAAGAAATTATGGTGAGTGTTATAATTAATTTTATGTGTCAACTCGACTAGGCCATGGAATCCACAGGTAGTTGGTCAAACATTATTCTGGGTGTGTCTGTGAAGGTGTTTTTGGATAAAATTAAAATTTAAATTGGAAGACTAAATAAAGCAGCTTGCTCTCCCTAATGGGTGGGCCTTATCTAATCAGTTAAATGCCTGAACAGAAAGGCTGACCCTCCTCCAAGTAAGAGGATTCTTCCTGTCTGATTGCTTCTGAACTAAAATGCTAGCTTTTTTCTACCTTTGATCCAGCAATCCCATTACTGGGCATATATGCAAAGGAAAAAAAGACATTCTAGAAAAAGACATCTGCACTCGAGTGTTTCTAGAAGCACAATTCACAATTGCAAAGATGTGGAAACAACACAAGTGCCCATCAATACATGAGTGGATTAAGAAAATGTGGTATGTGTATTCCATGGAGTTCTACTCAGCCACAAACAACAATGATGACCTACCACCTCTCATATTATCCTGGGTGGAGCTGGAGCCTGTTCTACTAAGTGAACTATCCCAAGAATGGAAACACAAGCACCACATGTACTCACCATCAAATTGTTATTAACTGATCAACACTAATGCGCACATATAGTAGTAACATTGATGAGGTGTTGGGCAGGTGGGAGTGGGGAGGAATGGATGGGTATATACACACCTAATGGTGCAGTGCACACCGTCTGGGGGATAGACATACTTGTAGCTCTGACTCGAGTGGCACAAAGGCAATATGTGTAACCTAAACATTTGTACCTCTGTAATATTCTGATATAAAAAAAATGAACTCAAACTGAAACATTGGCTATTTTTGGGTCTCAAGCCTGCTGACCTGTGAACTGGAATGTATAGCATGAGCTCTCCTGAGTCTCCAGCTTCCTGACTCACCCTGCAGATGTTGGGACTTGTTGGCCTCCATAATCATATGAGCCAATTCCTTATAATAAATTTCTTTCTCTCTATATATACACTTTATTGATTCTGTTTTTTGGGAGAACCCTGACTAATACTGTCGATCTAATTGTCATTTTTTATAAGAGAACTGTCTTCCCTTCCCCCACTGGGCTGATTTTGATGTCATTTGTTTTTTTTGTGTTTGGCACTCTGCTTTACCTAGTGTAGGTTTTATGCATCTTAGTTGGTAAACATGGTACTTTTGCACCTATGGATTTATGTCTTTCTTCTCACCTACTTTTTAAATATTTCTTTTCCACCATTTTCTCTGTTCTCTCTGGGATTCTTATTAAATATATGTTAGACCTTCTTATTCTGTATACCTGTGTTAGTCCATTCGGGCCACTATAAAAAATACCATAAATGGGGTAACCTATAAACAACAGAAATTTATTTTTCAGGGTTCTGGATGCTGAGAGGTCCATGATCAAGGCACCATCTGATTTAGTGTCTGATGAAGGCCCACTTCTTGGTTCACAGAATGATGTATTCTTGCTGTGTCCTCACATGGTGGAAAGGACAAGGCAGCTCTCTGAAGCCTCCTTTATAAGGACACTAATCTCATCACCTCCCAGTGAATGGTTCCACCTCCTAATACTGTCATATTAGTGATCAGGTTTCAAAATATGAATGCGGGAAGACACACTTCAGACCACAGCACCACCATGTCTCTTAATTCTATATTTTTAATCTTCTTATCTCTGGGCTACACTCTGGGCAACTATTTCAGATATATCTTCCAGTTTGCTAATTCTCTCTTCAGCCTTATCATAGCTATTATTTATCATATCCAGTGAGTTTTTAAAAAATTTATTTTTAACAATTATGCTTTTTGTTTTTATTTTGTACCTTTTCTGATTTTCTTGGCTATTTTATAGTGTTTATTTGCTTCCTTTTTATTTGTATTTTAAAAAACATTTCACATATAGTTGTAATATATTTTATCTGATAACTGCAATATCTAAAGTTCTTGACTGACTTACACTAGATTTTCCAGAAATCAGAAGTTATATGTGACTTTCTTTTAGGGAGTACAATCTTAGGGAGCAGGAGTGAGGGCAAAGACAGGTGTGGTTGGGAAGGAGAGACAGTCTAAATGAAAATATGTTGTTAGCTGTCTGCTACTAATACAACTGACTATTCCACAGCATAGGTCTCTTCTATGCAATAATGTCTCATGAAGTCATATGTGCTACTTCCCAGGATCATCCATCTAGGGGGAGGCATGACAAAGAATTTATCCATTGGTTCCCCTCTCCTATTGGTCAGTTTTGCCCATGGGGCATTGACTTACCCATATTCTTGGTTTCCACATGTGTGAACACAGACCAGGGTCTCCCAGTGTCTCACACCATAGCATCATCAGGGAAGCCCTGGGACAGGAGGTGGGAAGCATGCCGAGAAGCATGTAGTGTAGGCAGGAAGTGAGACACTTCCAGGCTGCACGTGCACAAAATTGATCAGAGCCCACACAGATCTGGTCATGAGAACAGTGACCAGATGTGAGACAGTTGAGGTCAAATGTAACAGAACTGTTATATAGGAGCTGTCCAGTACTGTGTCTAAATCTGGTATTTGTTGTTTCTGCTGATTCTTCCTTATGATGGTTTATTTCCTTGTATGCTTGATGATATTTTGTTCTAAACTCTTAGTTGATTGACTTTAAATTTTGGAAATCTGGTATGGCCTAAATTAAGGATGCTTTCTTCCAAAGACTAATTTTATTTGCTTCTGCTAGGAGCCATAGGTTGCTACCTACTTAGGACCTTTTTAAACTTCCTCTTGGATCGTTAGTTTAATGTGAATGTTTGAGGGTAAACAAGTCCACTGTTCAGCTGGTTCAAGGCATATTCACCAGAATACAGTGCTAATATTGGCATTTACTTGAGACAAACCTTGCCTTCCATATTTGTTTACAGGTCACAGTTATCTTTTTGATCTTTTTTTTTTTCTTTTGAGGGGAAGGGTGTGTACTTGGAGAGTTTCTTTGCAGTCTGAAAGCCCAGCAATATATTCAAAATTATGCTTTATACAACACATAGTGTGCAGTGGGAGAGCACTTTTGAGTATCCAATTGCCACACTCTTGGAAGCAGCAATCACTTTATTCTTTTTCAAAACAGAAAAGGATGAGAATTACAGACAAAGGGAAACTTCAGGAGATGGTGGAATATAGCATGGATCCCATTCTAGATATATATTTAAAGGCTGTGCATACGTTCTCATACCTGCCACTAGGTCTTGGCAGTGTTGAAAAATGGAGGGAAAAGCTATGTGAGTAAAGATGATAATAGGTCCTGGAGAAGGAGGTTCTAGACCTGACTCACTGGCAGAGCCCCTGGAAAGCTGAGAATTCCAGATGAGTTTGTGGGATCGGAGAGCAGAGGAGCCCCGCTTCTCTGACAGAGCTGCAGGGAGGCAGCAAGGCCACAGAGATGGAGTGGCTGCCCGGTGCGTCTAGAGGGAGAAGGACAAGTAGAGCATCAAAGAGACTCCTGAACACCAGGATGGCACAGAAATAAAGGAGGGATTGGCCGATGGATGAGACGATGCAGGTGGGGATAGGGACAGCTTGGCAGTGACCTGCAGGGAGACTGCTGAGGGCCAAATAAGATGAGGAGACTCTCGGAGGAGTGTCAGGTCATAGAAAGAAAGTTACGTATTCTGCACTGGACTTGGCAGATTGAAATTCACATCCGATTTAAAAAATAAGAGTAAGGGTGTGTGTATGCTCAGGGTAGAGAGCAATTAATAGCCGAATTCATGAAATGACATCTGGGTCAAATCTTGGAGGATGAATAGGATTCCAGAAGGGTTGGAGAAGGAATCGGCATGTAATGAACTAGGGCTTATTTTGGGTAAAGCTAAGGAAGTAAGAGAGGTTCAAACAAAATGTAGTGGGAGCTCAGAGGAAGGAGTGATTGGTTCTCACTGGAGAGATGAGGACACTTTCCTGGGGAATGTGTCATATCTCCAGTTTGAGGAAGCAGATGCCTGAGTTCAGGTTGTACAAATGAGCCTGGTGTAATGCCCTGCTGCTTCCTAGCTTCTACCCCATTTCGTGGTCTGTGCAGAGAAGGATGATTTTCGGACATTGGTCTGGGACTAGATTATGAAGCCATGAGGTACAGGGACTTCGGAGTTCAACAAGCCAGGGCTCAAATCAATGATCTCCCTGAGTCTGTCTTGTCATCCCAAGAATGGGAACAATACACCTACTTCATGTGATGGTGGGGAAAAAAAATAGGAAATATTAGATCTAAAGCCTGGTAAATAGTGTCTGGCCTAGAGCAAGGTCCCAGTAGCAATTGTTGGGGTTTTTTTTTCCCCCTTTTCTCCCAGAGGGAAGAGACTATTTTTCTCATCTCTGTATCGTACCCTTCACTGTGCCTAATATCATGCCTTGTATGCAGAAGGGGTAATGAAGAATTTCTTGCTTTGGCTTGCTCTGATTTAAAGAACATATATAATTGAAAAACACGCAAAGAAAATCAGCATTGGCTGTATCGCCCAGCTGTTAGATGAACAGATCAGAGAAAGTTTCCCATTAAGCAGTGCAGTTTTTCTTTCTTTGGCTGTCAGTCAGCACAAAGGTAATCCCAGGAATCAAGGCACTGAAAAGTGAATTTCTGGCCAGTCTGATCACAGCAGCCCTGACATCACACAGCCACTGTTTTCCATAATCAATGCCAGAGCTTAAGTTTATTCACCTTATGAGTCCCTCGTGAAATTGCAAACCCAGTACCTGGATGGTAACATTTCCCCTAATTGATGCATGTTTGCTCTGGGAAATACATCGTGTTTGATTAATTTTGGGTTTGATTTCCCTCCTCCCAGTGCTGTGATTTTCATGGACAGAGTAGTTCTTTTGATGCTTTGCATGTGGTAGAGGGAGATAGATCTATGGGCAGTGAGCGGGGTGCTAATGCTAGCTTCCCGACGTTGGGGAAACTTTTCTATAGGAAAAGACCTGGAAATGACAGGCATGGTGTATCTTGGTGCAACATTTTCACTTAGTGTTAGGAAGGGAAGGAGAGTAATATTGAGCACCAGACAGTGGGTTACATACATTACGTGCACAATCACGTAATCATCATGGCTTCTATTTGTAAGATGAGAAAACCAAGGCTCAGAGAAATAAAAATCACAAACTCAGTAAAGAGTGGAGCTTTTGTTCTAGTCTCATGATTTTTCCTCTCCACTACACTTAAAAAAAATTAAACCAGAACAGTTTTGTAAGAACGTAGACTTATTTTTTAAAGAAAACTAATTGTCTCTAATTGTCCCATCTCCACTCTTAGCATGAATCTTCTTGTTGTCTTGCTCTCATTTGCATGTTTTCAGGTACAGTTACGATCATACAGTTTAAAGTATTATATAGCAAGTCCTTAAATTAATATTTTCTTAGAAATAGCTTTGCCAGATTTCTCAGAAATGAAAGTTTCATCTCCATTTATTGAACCCAGGACAGTAGTTAAGGAACCCCTGTAGTGTCTACCTGGAGACCTGCATCTCAGGTCCTCCTAGACCTGAACAGGGAGGTTATTTTCTTGTAATGACTACAGGATATAGGATAATCCCCTCACATTGAAATTATCCTGTCAGGTATCTTTCTGTCAAGGACCCTGAACTATAACTTTTTGGGCCTCTTCTCTGGATTTCTTGAGTAACGTATCTAGTGTTATTTTACTTTGTATGTTTGTTTCTCAGCAAGAATGTTCACTCTCTTTTTGACAAGTTGTTCCCTTTATCTGCAGTGTACCAGTGAACAACTTAAGAACTCACTTAGCCTGAGTTTCCCCAGTTATAAACTAAAGGTGTAACAACACCTATCTTACAGGACTGGCAGGAGGAAATCAGTAAGATAATATGGGTATTGTGCCTGCAACAATGTCTTCTGATAGAAGAGTAAATGCTCACTTCAGGTTTCCTAACAGCTCAGGGAACCCCAGGGTACAAAGATCCCCATAGAATTCCAGGGATGGGGAGATAAGGGTATCTTCTTCCAGAGAATAGCTGTTTTTATTTTAAAGATGGGGGGAAAAAGAGATACAGTGGAGCCTCCAAAGTTAATTGGGGGACCACCACCTCCAAACACAGCACTGAGAATACCCCACAAGGACTCAGAGCGAGACACCCAGGACTGGTTCTGCTAGGCCAGGGAGCCAAGGTGTGACAGACCGATGATCTTTTAACCTTCCACTGCTGTGCAAGGACCCCTGAAACTGGGTTCAGGGGATTTGGCTGTGAGAATGCAGTAGAGAAGGGCTGTGGTGTGGCAAAGCAGCTGGTCTGAAGACATTGCGCAAGAAGGGTCAGGAAGTACCCACAGCATTCCAAGGAATCCCTGGAAGGGAAAAGGAGTCTTGGGCATTTGTCCAGCAGGCTCTTGGCCTTGTCTGACTTTGGCATTCGATGCACAGGTTGATGCTTCAGAAAGATCCCGCTTGGTGCTTTGGGATCCCAGCTCCCTACTGTCCCAGTTCTTGTACCTGCTGTGGCACTCATGGGGCTATCGGATTTCCCAGGCCACAGTCTGATTTCTTGTAAAGTAAGAAAACTAAACTCATCCAAGTTGTCCAAGAGCTTAGGCAAAGGAGAAAGAATTGATTGAGATTCTTTGTAACATTTATGCTCATTTGGACAGGACTAGGTGGTCCTGAACTTGAAGACAATAATCCTATACCCCTAAACCTACACATTAGCAGGGGCCAGTTGAATGAGTGTGTAGAGAGCTCTGGAACTTCATGTTGAATGAAGACTGGAGGTTAAGGGGTGAGGGTGAGAGAGAGGAGGAAGGGCCACCGACTCTGCCCACAGGGAGCTCACGTTGCAATTTGAGAAGCCAATGTTAGGGTTACCACATATCCTTGTTTTCCCAGGGCAGTCTTAATTTGTGCTTCTTATCTCTCTATACTTATTAATAGTGAGCTTTCTTATTCTAAAAAGTCTCTTAATTCAGAGAATAAATTAATGGTTACCCTGCGAATATTAGTAAGACAGCATTGACAAACACATATTCTGAAGGATAATAACACAAGCACTGGGACAAAGAAACCATGCTTCTATTCAGGGAACTTTAGGATTCCTGGGAGAGGACTCTGCAGCCTCCCAGTGAATGAGATATCCCAGTGGCGAGGGCTTGTCTGGCTTTTAACCAACAAGGGCTTGACCTTGTCTGATACAGTTGATACCAAGAACCGTGGTGATAGGCCTTTGTGATGAAGGACCTGACCCATTAGACATCTGTCTTCCTGTGTGCTGGTGCCTGACCAATTCTACTGACCAGTATAGGAGACTGGCATATGTTGTCCTACAGGCACTCAGTTTCCTACCCCACTCTTCATGTCTTAAACAAGTTAGTCAGAGTATTGCGATATGTAATGGGCGAGTGATGAGAGGTGGAGGATGGGATGTGTGTACAGCCATTGCCCTGCTGGGCTTAACTGGGACAGCAGATCTGCTCAGAGCTTATGTGATTTGGATCATTTATTTGTCTGGGACACTGAGGACAGTCAGGGCTCCCATTTATTAGGGACAGAGGAGAAAGCAATGTAAGCATTGTTTTGCTTAATACAAATTGAAAGTACCCAGGGGGAAAGTAAATATATTCTATGGAGCTAGAAAGGTCATGTCATGTTCTCTGAGAAGGAGGAGGGAGAAGGGAAGCAATAACTCACATCTCTCCAAGGCAGGTCTGAGAAGGCAGAGAGGGATAATGGATAATGGAAGAACTGAGCCCATTGTTGCTTTCCCTAATGCTCTTTTATTCCATAAAAATTGCCCTATCAATCAATCAACCAATCCATCAGTAAGCACACACTGAGGACCTACTGTGGGCCAGCCTCTAGGACAAGTAGAGAAGATATCCAAGGCACAGGCACTCTCATCAATGAGCTCATCCTCCAGCTGGGAAGGTAAATAGACTATGCCAGCCCCTGTCTTCCCAGACACTGTTAACCACAGACTCAACCATGCTCAGTCCCTGACCCAAACTCCCCTGGGCAGGAAGTATGAAAAAAATTTCAGCCCTTCCTACAGGCAGGGAAATAAATTAGTTATGCAGCCAACAGCCTGAGATCTAGTGTCCCTGGGGCTTACTCCAGACCATCATTTGCTCTTTAATTGCAAACAACTCCCACCTGCTGCTCAAAGCACAGCTTAGCCTCACTTCCATGTCAGCTTGACAGTATCTGTAGAGGCAATGTGACTTAAAGGACAATGTGTGGGCTTTGGGGTCTAGAGATCTTGGTTTGAATCCTACCTCTGCCACTTTTTGTGTCAATCCAGTCACATAATCCTTTTCTGCAAAAGGGATATGATAATATGCCACTTGAAAGATATTGTATGGAATTAATAAGGTAATTGGCTATAGAATCTAATACAGAGAAGAAATTCAACTGATGATAAATATTAGTACTGTTATTATTAGTAGTAGCAATAGTAATAGTAGTAGATGCCAAAATACTTATGGTTTTTTCTTTTTTCTCAAGGAATGGATCCCTGCTCTAATGAATGAAGTCTGTTACCAGGTCCATGGTCTTCCCAGCATCTTCCTGTTGTAGCCAGATATTTCTTTGTTGGACACGATTTGATGCTTTCTTCCAAATGAACCTGTCAAAACCTCAGCCCTGCTCCAACTTGGGGGCCAACACTGGCTTCAGTCAATGCTGATTTTACTGTACCTCCTTGGACATTTTGTTCTGAGCTCCTGGATAACCCAACAGAAAACTGGCCTCACAGTTGACATGGTTCTCCTAAAATGGTCCCACCTGGTTCTGCATTCTGTTCTCAACTATAATACCTGCCCCTGTTGCCAAGCCCCTTTTCTTCTTCGTGACAGAGCCTGTCTGATTTAGGACAAACAATTCCAGGAAATCATGCCAGCTACCAGGACAGTGGCGGAGAAGGTTGGGTGATGGCTGCTTTTGGAATGAAGCTGGACAGGAGCAGAATTTCCAAAGAGTGGATATTGCTAAATGGTAGTTTGGAATAGCAATTCTTGGATGAGTCCTGGTGTGAGCAGTGATGTGGAAAGAGCAGCATATTTGGCCTTAGTGTGGTCAGAATGGAGAGAAGTAGAGACAGTCTAGCTACAGGGTCTTGAAGATCAAACAAAAGTGTTTGGATTTACTCCTAGACAAAGGGACGATGTTGGCCTTGAAAATCCATGGAATTTTCCAACATAGAGATGCTCTTAAATAACTTATCTTGCAGTAATAGCCTATCCCTACTACCCTGGGCCAATTAGCTGGCTAGAGCACTTGCCTCATCTCCCCTTGTCTTGTGTGCTATTTATTTACCCGGGTCCCATCATGCCTTGTCAGTCAAGAAGCTTCCTTCCTCTCTGCCACCTTCCCTTTTCTTCTGTTGAATTTCTTTACTTTTTTTTTTAAATAAAATTCTTCCCCTAGCAAGAATAATCTCTCTTCTCATGCATTGATACCTATTTCATTTCTGTCTTCGTCTCCATCATGAGCTGTGATATTGTGAAATATATGTTTGGTCTTTGTCTATGTTTCCTGACATACAGCTCCTAAAACCCTTATAGATGGGCGTTAGAATCCTTTGCTCTAATATTTGGTCTCTGACCCCTGGTTCTGACACGGAGCTCCTAAGACCTTTGTAATTTCCTGAGTGATGACATCTGACACAGAGCTCCTAAATCCTTAAAATTTCCTGGGCAATAGGAATATCTTTTGCTCTAATGAAGTGATTCTTGGTGGCCTCCTGGATAGCCTGAGGTTGGGGAGTGGTTGCTGGGGGAACCAACAATGTGATTAGAGGGTCAGAAGTTTCAGCCTCACCCACCAACCTCTATTGTTGAAAGTTGAGTTGATCCCCAATGGCCAATGATTTAATCAGTTGTGCCTATGGAATGAAGCTTCCATAAAACCCCAGAAGGACAGGATTTGGGGAGTTTCTGGTTAGCTGAACAGGTGGAGGTTCCCAGAGGGTAGGACACCTGGAGAGGGCAGAGAATCTTAGGGCCCTTCCCACATGCCTTTCCCCGTGCATCTCTTCCATCTGGCTGTTCATCTGTAGCCTTTGTAGTATTCTTTATAATAAATGAGTTCTGTCAGCCATTCTAGCAAATTAATCAAACCTAAGAAGGGACTTGTAGGAAGCCTCCATTTATATAGGTGAAAACCTACTAGTTGTAACTGGTGTGTAAGGTGGGAGGCAGTCTTGTGGGACTGAGCCCTCAACTTGTGGGTTCTGAAGCTATCTCCAGGTCAGTAGTGTCAGAATTGAATTGAATAAGAGGACATTCACCCAGTGTCTGTTGGAGAATTGCTTGGCTGGGGAAAGGTCCCCACATATCTGGTGTCACAAGTGTTGAACTGTGTGAAAGTAGAGAGTAGGAAAGTCAATGTGGTTTTGTTTTTTTTTTCCTATCTCTAAGATGAAATTTTACAGATGGAATTTTCTCACTCTTTCTATGAACCAGAGAAATCAGACACAGTTGATGAAAATTCGATATTATCTTTGCTTTTCTGTGGAGAGATATGGCTTTTCTTGATTAACTTTTCAGGGTTATACCATGACCACATTATGTTCTCAGTGATTAAAGAAAATTCATTTTGGTTATTTTAGGAAAGATTTCATTCAACTTTACAAATATATTGCATTTTTTAATATATCAGGAATTGGAGAACTAGATGGGCTGCCATTTGATTGAAATTATTCTGGCCCTGCTAAGGATCCTGATTCTCATGCTAACTCCAGACTGCAAATAGAAGACTGAACATTGCCTCCGAAGTAACCACACCTTTCCAATCTTAAATCAGGACATGGAGTCCAAAAGAAAATACATTATTTTACCTATTTTTGAGTTATTGTTATTAAAAAATAAAATTATATTTAAAGAAACATTTTATGATATTTCTTTATCAAAATGAATGAATTTTGATATGAAAACTAAGAAATTCTTCCTCAGGGTTACACCTGGGCAATAAATATATCTCTGAACACTTGTTATTCCATCCCTGAGCATGCACTATTGGAGTCCTTTGAAGCTTTTTTCCATGGTTCTCATCTATCCTCATACTTTACTCTTGGACTAAGAAATGTAGTTGGCCCTCTGTATCTGCAGGTTCTGCATTCATGGTTTCAAGGAACTGAAGATCACAAATATTTGTGAAAAAAAATAACAATACAACAGTAAAAAAATGCAAATAAAAAGCAATACAGTATAACAACATTTACATAGCATTTGCATTGCATTGTATAAATAATCTAGTTTAAAGTATATGTATATAAAGTATACTTTATACTCATTTAAAATATACAAGAGGATGTGCATAGGTTATATGCAAATATGATGCCATTTTATATCAAGGACTTGAGCACCTGTGGATTTGGATATCTGTGGAGTGGATGAGAGAAGTTCTGGAACCAATCCTCCACAGATACCAATACTGTATTATCTAAACATCTGGCTTCAGTTACTATCTATTTAGTGATGTAAGACTCATTTGTCTTTTTTTATTTTTATTTTTTATGATTGCCCTGCATCCTAACATCTTTCTGCTGAGGGGAACATTTCATAGCATAAGTGTTGATAGGTTGTGACTTTCTGTTTGCACAGCAAAAGCTGTATGGCAACCATGGGCCAAGTGACTTAAAGTTGACCAATCATATGCTCTCACCTATACTTCAGATCTCAACAAAGGGATGCAAAATGCAAGGCAGTAGAGAAAGCATTGCATGGTGACTGTATCCAGTGGCCAGTAGCAGCAACAGAGTCCATTGGCAGTGTTGTCTAACAGTGGTGGTAACAATGGCAGCTGAGCCAGTGGTGTTATCTTAACGAGACTTATGCTGAAACACTTGACTGCGGTTCCTGCTGCTGGTCTCTACTACCTGCCTATTAAGTGAAACCAGTTCTACACCTTTCTATTGATTCTGTGGCTTATCTGGTATGCTTCCAATGAATTGCTTTTCAGTTTAAATCAGACAGAATTGGTTTGCCATTGAGAACTATGTTACAGAAATTGCTAACAGAAAGAGGAGTATGGGGGTCTATTTGTTTTCTATTGCTGCACAACAAATTCCTATAAACTTAGCAGATTCAAACAACATGTATTTATTGTCTCACAGTTCTTGGGTCACAGTAAGGTACTAATCAGGAAAAATTGAGGCTCTAAGGGGTGGAGGGGGCTGTGAGGGAGGATTCAGAAAACTTGGAATTACCCTTAACATCCATTTGCCTCTGACATCCCCTGGCCCAGCAGGCATCCTTTCCTCCTTGTCTGATGAGGCTATTTCACCTCTATTTTTAGATCTTGAAAGACGAATCAAATTGTCCTTTTGTACTACTACCTTTTGTTGTGGGCATGTAACCAGAGTTAGATACCAACATAGCTCTGGGGTCCAATTACGAATCAAACCTGGAAGAAGATTTACCCCACAAAGAAATTAAAGTCCAAGCTATCTTCTAATAATGAGTCTGGGGTCCCCTTTTTTCAATGCTTCTGACTTATGAATTTGTAAAAATATAACAATGCCTGGTGTTGGCGAGAGTGTAAGTGAGTAAGCTTTCCCATATACAGGAAAAGGGTGTTTAAATTTGCATAAACTTTCTGGATAATTTTGTAAAATGCATCAGACAACTTAAAAATGTTTATACCCTTTGAATTAGTAATTCCATTTCTAAAAATAAATCCTAAGGATATAATAATGCAAATGTGTAGAGATTTAGCTGCAGTAATGTTCATCATACTATTAAAATAGCAGAAAATTAGATAAACCTAAAATTTTCAACAGAAAGAGATTAGAAATAAACTTGGCATATCTACGCAATGGAAACTTTTTACAGCTATTAAAAAATTGTATTATGGGAGAGTATTTATTGCTAGAGAAAGATGATCATTATTTTTTAA
Organism: Indri indri; assembly: GCA_004363605.1. Taxonomy (NCBI): domain Eukaryota; kingdom Metazoa; phylum Chordata; class Mammalia; order Primates; family Indriidae; genus Indri; species Indri indri. Next base: position 139,493 of record RJWJ010001092.1, read on the forward strand.
GGTAATTCAACAGGTTATGATATAACAGGCATAGTGTGATTTCTGTTTGTGTGTGCGTGTGTGTGTGAGAGAGACAGAAGTAAGCTTGAACATACTCACACCAAGATGTTCACAGTGGTTATCCTCAAGAAAGGTAGTATGAGGGATTTGTATTTTCTCCTTTTCTTCCTCATGTGTATTTCTAATCTTTCCTGGGAAAAAATTACATTTTTTCGGAGAAAGGAACAACCTATTCTTACTCTGGATTGGACATGGTGGGAAGAGAGCCTTTCTGATACTCATTTTACCCAAGATGCTTATTTTACAAATGAGGAAATAGAGGTTCACAGAGGGACTCCCACAGCAATTCAGAATATATGGAAGAGGTGAATTTCTAGAGCCCCTGTGATCTATTAATAAGCCGAGTTTTCTTTTCTCAGAGGTGTCTCCTGAAATAACAAAGGGCCCAGTAGAGAATTTTGTCTTGTGATTCCCTAACCTGAGCTGCATCAAAAGCAGTTCTATTTTCAGTGTTTTATTATTTCGTTTTAACTGTGGAAAGGCATGGTGTTCTTTTCCTTCCATTAGTTAATATGATCCCCAACTTGTATCAGTCAGGATATTTTGGCTGGAAATACTGTTATAGTAAATCAAACTCAAAATGACTTATAAAATGGGAATTTATTTGCTTTTATAACTATGAAGTCAAATGTGGGGCAGATTTCAGGCATGGCGTAATCAGGCCATCATTTTGTTTTTTCTAATATATTCTAAGCTTGTTCCTTCTCCATTTACTGCCTACTTTCTCAGCCTGGCTTTTCTTATGATGATTTTCTTGCTTATATACAGGGAGAAACAGTGTATTCTTCCGTTCCCCATTCCCCACAAATCCATCACACTGAATTTCTGATATTTACACTGATTAGACCATCCCAGAACCAATCACTGTAGTCACTGAAGTATTATACACCATTTGGTTAAGACATCATTGTGGAAAATGGTGGGTGAGGGCACTTTGGCTTAGACCAGTCTATGGCCACAGGCTAAATTCATCCTGCAGCCTGTTTTTGTAAATAAAGTTTTATTGGGACATAGCCAGAGCCTTTTATTTACTTATTGCCTTATAGCTGCTTTCATGATACAACAGAGTTGAGTAGTTGAAACCATCTGGTTCACAAAGACTAAAATATTTAGTATTTGGCCCTTTGCAGAAAATTTGCTGACTCTTGAACCAGGCCTGCTTCTGAAGCTAGAGTAGAGTCGATCTTACCCAAATGTTAAACCTGCTATAGAACAGGGAGAGTGGATCTAGTGGGAAAAACCTCTCCTCTGCGCTCTACAACCCATTAGAAAAATTCCTTACCTGATGTTTGCATTGACAGTACAATTCAGATGAAACCTTCAAATCTACCTTGTGCTGCCTTTTCTTACCACCATACAGAGGGCCATGTTCCAAAGACCTTTCTCACTCTACAAGCCTAGTTGGCATTAATTTATCCCCTAGCGAGTCCCAGCCCTACCCAACCTCCATCCCCGCCCCCCCCCCACCCCCCCGCAATGTTGTCCTTCTCTTCCCTGGGTCTTCTGCTGTGTCGGGTTGCTCTGCTCAAGTGCAAGAAAGTGCTTGCTGAAAATGAAGCAAACATAGCTGGGGTCACCCTATCTTCCTCCGTGCGGGGTGTTTCCATGGACACCAACCCACCTTAAATACCCCAGTTGAGTTTTTCTGCCAAGTTTGCCTCCATTTTTTTGCCAATGCTCTCATCACATTCAAATGCTGTTTCCTTTTCTAAAACCTTGTACCTGCTCTCTTCTGGAGGTAACAATAAATACCTAACATTTGTTGTATAGTAGGCTAAGATATATATACATTAGCTCTTAATCTTCACAGATCTCTAAGAGGTAAGTCATTCATAGACACCCATTTAGAGATAAAGAAATTGAGGCTTGGCTAGGTTTAGTAATTTTCCCATAGTCACCATTTAGTAATAGAGAAAACAGTGATCTGAACCCAGGTCTGCCTCAATCTACAGTGCCATGTACTTAACTTCTGTACCCCATATTCCCTCGTTTCTATTACAAAAGCAACTGTCTCCAAGATACTCATCTGGGTCCTATCTAGTTTTTCCACACTTTTTCAGTCCCTCAAGGAACCTGGGAAACTGGACCCACAACCATCCCATCATCAACTGTTAGGTTCTGACATTGTCTTCTCACCAGGGTTCAAGGCTTTTAAGGTGAGTAGTTTAACTGCTTTGAACTAGAACTACAATATGCCCTTGGAGACCTTAATTTATAGACAACCGAGTAAGGGAGAAACAGCTGACCAAAGGTAGACTTAGGGCAATTGAACAACAAGTCCCCAATGTTTATCCTTGTTCACATCCCAATATTCCCATCTTCTAGACAGAGAGAGGCACCCAGCCCAGTGGGTTCTCAATGGGATTCCAGCAGTCAACACACAGGCAGATGGTTGAGGCAATCCAGTCATGGCCTCTCCTCAACCATAGACCAATGGGTTACATAAAACCTGGGAGAATGAATCTCAGAGAAGATAAATCTTGTTCGATGTGCACAATGTTAGTGATAGAGCAGGATCGCAGGATCGCAGGATCACATAATGGTTAAAAGCGTGGGTGTTGAGGTCAGAGCCATAGGTGACTCCCAGTTCTGCCATTCTCCAGCTATGTAAACTGACATGGTACCTCAATTCTCTAGGTCTCAGTTTCCATATCTTTAAAATGGAAATCACAGTAATATCTATCACATGGGGTTATTGGGAAGACCTAATGAGGTAAAGCACATGAAGTCTTTCTCATAGTGCTAGGCACATAGTAAGTGCTTATTAAATACTAGCTGCAATTAGAGGCTAAGTGTCCTTCATTGCCCTGGAAGGCTCTTTCTATTTCCCCAGCACTGTCTTTGGTTAAGGTTGCCCACACCTCTCATTTTCCTCTCTTAGTTCACCATGGCATGCAGCCTTGTACCACCCCTCAGTGTCTCCTCAAATTTTCTGGCCTTGCTTCTGAGCTCAGTCTGGGATTCTGATGACACCAATTGCCCAGCATGGCTTCCATTAACCGTAAGTATTTGCCCTCTCCTCCTTCAGAAAGACCCTGTGCTCTGGAAAATGAATGTCAAAACACCAGACCTGTTGCAAAGGGCTTTTTTTTCCCTTCACTTAAGAGGCCTCAGAGGTCAAAAGAAAATAGATTTAAATGTTTCCCAGTCAGATGCAGCCCTCACAGGGCTACACAATGGACCCTCGATGGGAGCTTTTTACACCTTCCCCAGCCGACAGCCGAAAAATTGATCTAATACTGACTTCCCTGGGGTTTGCCTCAAGTCATTGTAGTCAAGAATAGCAGAGTGCATCTTCCATTAGTTGTGATTAGTAGTTAAAGCTACTTTATTTTTTCTTAGAAGGTGAAGGAAATAGGAGTTTCTCCTTGGAAAAGAGAATTGAGCAGAACGTTCACTCTGTGTCTTTTGTCCCTGGGTTTGTAAGTTGTGATTGATGAAGTCAGTTTTCAATAAAGCCTGTAACGAATGGACAAATATCTAAAAATAAGTTCAAAGAAGGATGGAGAGAAGAAAAGGCTTTGGCCATAAATCATTCATAGAATGCCTCACAAGAGCAGCATAGAAACAAGGATGCCACTTTTCTCAGAATCGCCATCGCCGCAACTGTGGGCGAGAGCTCCTTACAATTGGGCACACTGAGGGTCGGCGAGAAACAGCCAGCGGGCTGTGTGGGTCCTGAGACTCCTGGGCTGGAATCTCTGTACTGGTCCCTCCATCCTGAAGGCTGTCGACTTGACACACACCGCTTAGATTTTCTGAAGCTGTTTCCCTCTCTGTAAATCAGACATTGATCTCCCTGCTTTATCAGGAAGAGTGCTGAAAACATGGATGGAACTGTGCCTGGAAGAATCTGACACCACCATTTCATAGGTTGACAGCAATGTGTGTTGAATCTAGATAAAATGTACTTTTCTTTTTTTAGTGGTGGTGAGGGGGATTATCTGATAGTTTGGATTATAGCAGTCCCCCTTATCCACAGTTTTGCTTTCCTCAGTTTTGGTTACCTATGGTACAGTACAATAAGGTTTTTTTTTTTTTTTTTTTTTTTTTGAGACAGGGTCTCGCTCTGTGGCCATCACTAGAGTGCAGTGGCATCATCGTAACTTGCTACAGCCTCAAACTCCTGGGCTCGGGTGATCCCCCTGCCTCAGCCTCCAGAGTAGCTGGGACTATGGGCGTGCACCACCACACCTGGCTTCTTTTTCTATTTTTACTAGAGACAGAGTCTCGCTCTTGCTCAGGCTGGTCTCGAACTCCTGAAGTCAAGCGATCCTCCTGCCTCAGCTTCCCAGAGTTCTAGGATTGCAGGCGTGAGCCACCGTTCCTGGCCTGCAATAAGATATTTTGCAAAAGAGAGCAAGACCACATTCACATAACTTTTACTATAATATATTGTTATAATTGTTCTATTTTATTATTAGTTATTGTTGTTAATCTCTTACTGTTCCTAACTTATAAGTTAAACTTTATCATAGGTATGTGTGTATAGGAAAAAAACATAGTACATATAAGGTTCAGTACTATCCACAATTTCAGGCATCCACTGGGGGTCTCAGCATATATCCCCCTCAGATAAGGGGGCACTTCTCTCCTCTCTATGAAATTTATCTTCATTTTCCTAATTGGATTTTGAGCACCCACAGGTGCTCAGATCACTTGTTGATTGTTTGAATCCACTAGATTATTGTCCCTGCTTTGTCCAGAGTCTAAAGCAGACCTTAGGTGTGTTACGACTTGTACACATTCCGAGTAGTCATATATGGCATGTACTAACTCAATTGGGGGAGGTAAAGATACCTTTTGACATTTGGATTTTTGACAGTCCTAGTTTCTTTACCACAACCCTGTAAGGTAGAAAGGGCAGATATCATTTTCATCTATATTTTTTAGGAACGAAACGTGAGATTAAGAAATTGTATTAACTGGTCTATGGTCACTCAGTAATTGAATGGAAAAGTCAGAGGTTAAAGCTTGAGTTTCGTGAGTACCTGTCCAGGCTGATTTCCACCACAAATGGATCAAGAACCAGCAGCTTGTGTAAAACCATCCCTGGCTGGTGATCTGTAGCTCCACTCTGAATGTAATTGCCAGTGGACAAATCCAGTGAAATATTAACTGTCAAAATGCAATGTATTTGTAAACAGGAAGGTTAATTAGGTTAATGGAACCTAAAGTGGAGATGGTATTTTATAGTTTCTAGAATGCTTTCATATGCATTATCTCACTTGATCTGAGAAACAGGCCTGAGGGTAAGCTTACTGTTACCATTATTCCCATTTATAGTTGCAAAAAATGAGACTTGGAGTATTCAAATGACTTGTCCGAAAGCACATGGACAAAATATATTGGAAGCTGTGTTCAAATCTGTTCTTTCAATTCTATAGTCTTTCTATTAAACTAAACCATATGCAGCAGTGCACATGTAAGATATTTTTAACAATAATCATCGATGAGGTTATTTATTTAATAAATATTTTAAAATATTTATTTAGTTCCTACCATGTACAAAACTCCATGATGGGTGAAATGTCCTTAAGCCATTAATTAAATAAGTCAATATCCTAAATGCATAAATTGTGTTAATTAAATAAAAATATATTACTAGATTATTATTGTAAAAATGAGATAAATAACAGCTAATTCTCTCCTTTCTTTTTTAGTAGCATAGCATCTATTGGCTTTTTAATGACTTGCTTCCCACAAGTACCTGAAGCTGCTGATACTCAATGCAGAGTGGGCGTCTACTCTGAAAACCCATCCAGGTCTGCTTTCTCCTCCTCTGCTGCTAACCCTCCCACTTCCCTGAGGTTTCCCTGGGAGTTGGGCTGGCTCTGGTTTTACTGTCTCTGCTGGTTGCTAACTCCCAATTGCCCCTCTTGACTCCATGCACTAGTTCCCTGGCTCTGTGGCCAACTTGCCTAAGCTCTCCAAATCTCAGTTTTCCTCATCTCTGCCTACCTCATAGAGTTCTACAAAGGATGAAATGGGTTAATATATGTAATGTGCTTAGTTCTTAGAGAAATACTCAATAAATTCCAGCCATTTGCCTTTCTATTGTAACCTTCATAAAAAGGATATCCTCCTCCATGCCTTTCTGAGCTCTTAGACCCAGGCCGGGTATAGCACACACTCCTTATCTGAGAGGCAATCTGCACAGGATCCATGAAGCACCTCAGGAGGTACACTATCCAGTGGACTTGCTCATATATAGGTTAGGTTCCATCCTCTTAACCTCTTGCTTATAAAGCCCACTGGAACCAACCCCGGGTGCTCTTCTGCTCATAGCTCCTAGACCAGGTCTCTCCTTCCCCTCCTACATAGGAGAAGTTTCTCAGGGGCCTACTATTTGCTCAGGGCTTTGGATCCTGGATCTCTGGGGTACGGCCAGCCCCTTATAAACATACAGGACATTTTCCACCTTTGTAAGGCTATTGGGGGTACAAGGGGCAGGGTAGTGGAGAGTGGACAGCTCTGCTTCCTTATATGGATTTCTTTTTGTTACACACTCGAGTTTATATGGAAATGCAATTGAAGCTGCCATTACGTTTAAAAAAAATCAAGACACTCAGTAATAAAACATAGAACATATAATTAACTTTATTGAGCAGAACAAAGCATTTTATAAAAACTCACTCAGACTGAATTAATATAAGGATACTTAGCATAATGTGTATAGTTTAAATTACCGCCTACTAATCATCAAGCAGTTGAGTGGTAAAGTTGTTAGACTTTCAATTTGCAAACAAGTAGAAGGAAAAGCCTATTTTTACTTTCCGATGATTAGATAGAGCATACATTTGTCCAAGTGCCGTGTGTGTGGGTTCACATCAGAAAGACAGGGTTCTGCTCTAAGTTCTGATATCATAGGTTGGCGACATTGTTCTGCACACCACATTTCCTGTCTGGTTGGTGATAACAGTCAATCTGACTTCCTGTCCCATGCAGCCACTATCTCCCTACTCCTAAGCTCCCCTGAACCCCCGTAGGAGCAAAGCTCGCCTTCTCGTCCACGTCCCCATACCAATTCTGATCCCAAATGAGAGATATTTAAAGAGCTGTAATTTAATGATGCAGGATAACTGCTTAGATTCAGGTTCAAATTACACTTTGCACTTGCTGGCATGTCTCTTTATACTGCTGGTCCATTCTCCTGGATTTCCACATTTTTCTGATTCCAGGTACACCATCAAAGGATTCTATGTGCTTGAAATACCACTTCTATCTTCTTCAGGTAAAGTTTCTGCATTCAGGAAAGATACAACAAGGGATGACAGGGTTATATTTATCCATCTGAAGGTCCTATCCTATCGGGGAGAACATAGGAAAGATTCAGAAACGAGTGGGTAGTCTCAGCTTGGGCACTGACCATACAAGTGAACTTGAACATACGCATCAGAATAGATGAATCAATTAGAAATCTTGGTTAAAAGTGACCTAAAATAATGCTCATACTGGCTTAAGAAACAGGGGAATTTGTTCATCATGTAACCGGGAAGTCCAAAGTAGATGTTGCTCATCTTCATCTGAGTCCATACTATATCACTGGAATTGACTTCTCTTCATCTCTCCTCTCTGCTCTCTGCTGTGGAGACTCCATTCTTAGGTAGGCTTGTCTTTCATGAATGGCTGAAACTGCTCCTCACCTTACATCCTCTCACCATAAATGTCTCATTGGGTCTAACTGGTTCTCATGTACCCATCTATAAGCCATGGCCCGGCATTCATAGTACACTGATTAGCTCCAGTCAGGATTATCTCTGAGCCTCAGTGTTCTCATCTGTAAAATAGGTATTGGACTTGCTCAAATTTGGCAGACTCTTATTCAGGGAACTATTGGCTCTGCAGAACCCTTTAGGGACTACCAGGGAAAGAGGGATGTGGTTGAGGAAGAGAGTGGCCAAGTCTCCCTTTCTACCACTGCCTCGATCAGATCAGATCTTATTTCTCCTCTTTTTAATGTTGAGCTTTTTAGTGAATAGATCGGTTAGCTTCTGCCACATAACAAAATGTGCCAAAGTGCAGAAGCTTAAAAAAATAATTGTTTATTTAGTTCGTGATTGTGTGGGTCAGAAATCTGGGCTGGGCTCCACTTCAGTTTGTCACAGCTGGGCTCACTCATGAGACTAAGGGCAGCTGGTTGATCAGTTTCTGATAGCATTGACTGGGATGCCTTGGATGATTGGACCTCCCTCTGCAAAACTTATTATCCCCTAGCAGGTTAGCCTGGGCTTATTTGCATGGTGATCTTAGGTTCCAAAGAGCAGAAAAATAGGACAAACTGTAGTGAGCAAGTGCTTTCCATGCCTCTGCTTGTATCTTATTTGACAAAATTCCATTGGCCAAAATAAGTAATAGGGCCAAATTGAGACTTAAGGGGTGAAGACACAGAATCTATCTCTTGATAGGAAAAGCTGCAAAGTCAATACACAATATAATACAAAGGCATGTATACAGGGATTGGAGAAACTTTTGGCCATTTTTGCAATCTACCAAGGTAAACCTGAGCATTTGAAGAAAGGGTGCCATATTTTAAAAAGTTTCAGAACTCTGACCAGAGGGTATCTAAGAACCTTCCTGAATTGACTGCCTCTAAATTAGATTACTTTTGTAATTCTGTACCTTACTACTTGCCCAGTATTCCCCAACCTTCCCATCTGCCTTTCCTGGAATATCTGTCACAGCTTGGGGACCCAAAGAAATGAAAGCCAATTAGTCTGGTCCAGGTCTGTGACCTAATTCAGTGTGAGCCTCCAATTCATGCATACAGTAGGAAACTTGTTAATTTATAAGTTGCCCCACTTTAAAAGTTTCAATCTTAACTTGAGCCATATTTTATGTTTTTTTTAAGCTGAGGTCTTTGATGTATAGGCAAGAGCTTTGCATCTTAAATAAATAACAGGTCAAATTCATATTTAGCGACATGAACCAGAAGCAGCACAGCTTTCATTACTAAGACCTACTTTATGCTGGTTTCTAAATTAGAAACCCCCCCAAGAAGCCTGCAGGTATCTCCTTTTCATGACTTAGAAAGGCTCTACATGAGTCCTGAAGGTGCCCATCCAGCTCTTAGCCTGGTACTCTCTGGCTTAGCCACACTGAACTGTTTGGAGTTCCCTGAATGCCCTATGCTCTTCCTCATCTCCAAACCTTTATTTATATGTTTTCCTTGGCCTAGAACGCGTTCCAAATGTTCTACTGGGTCCCCTTCATCTGGATATTTCATACGTGTTCTCAATACTCTAGCCTCTATGTTACCTCCTCCACCAAGCCAGAATTAAAGGCCCTTTCTCTGTGCAACATGGATACTCCATAGTTAGCCAGTCAAAGCAATTGTAAGCGGCCAAAGTACTGTGCTGTAATTGCATCTTTTCTGGACTCTACTCCCCTCTAGCCTGTGAGTTTTGAGAGATAGGGACTCATCATGGCAATCGTGATAGGCTTGATATATAGAAGACAGCCATAAATGTGTACTGATTGAATTAAATCTTTTTGTTTAATTCATGATTTTCTCTTATATTTGGGGAAGAGATACAACATATTATTTAATAATAATAATGGTAACAGCTAATATGTATTGAGTGCTTTGCTATTATACTGTATACTTTATTTATATTATCTCATTTAATCTGCCTAAAAATTTTGAGCTAAATATTATTATTAGCATTATTGTTACTATCCCTGATTTAAAGGTGAGGAAACTGAAGCACAGAGCAATTAACTTCACTCAAGAAACATAATTTTATCAGTTAGGGTGTTTCTGGATGTAAATATCAGAAACCCAAAAGTAAAATGATTTTTAAAATATGTGTGATTTATTTTTTCATATAACATTAAGTCCCCCCACATGGTGGCTCCACAGAACTAGGTAACTCAGCAGGTTAACAATTTTATCTAGGATTTTTGTTAAAATGTCATTTTTTTTGTCCCGCCTTCCTGTTTGTCAGACCCATCCTCAGATAACTTATCTCATCATAATCAAAGTTCCAGACCTTACATTCACATGAACCATATCTAGCAAAAGAAGAGATGAAGAGATATGACTCTTTTCATCAACAAGAAAGACTTTTCCAGAAGCCACCCCAGTAGAGTTCCACTCAAATCGCATCAGCCATATGGGTCACATGCTTACCTCCTCTGAGCCAATCAGTGATTGGAAGAATGAGATTACACCCCCAAATTTACCTGGGAGCCAGGGATAGAGACACCAAGGGGAAGGGTCAGCATGTAAACAAAATAGTGGACTCTAGCAAAAAGTGAGGAGGATGGAGTTTTGGGTAAATAATTCTCAAGGTCTGCTAAAGTTGGCAAGCCAAATCTGAAAATCAGGCAGCCTGACTGCAGAATTAGCATTTCTACAAATTTTAGATTTAAGATGTCAAAGTCTCTAAAAATAGTGCTAGGCTTTTTGATTAGGATTGCATTGAATCTATAGATCAATTTGGGGAGAACTGACATTTTAACAATATTGAATTATATGTTTAGTTTTCTACTTATTTAGGCATTCTCAATTTCTCTCAACAATGTTTTTGTGGATTTCTGTGTATAGATTCTGCACATATTTTGTGAAAATTAACCCTGAGTTGTGGTTTTTGATACTATTATAAATAGCATTATGGTATTTTTAAATTTCAATTTTGATTACTTGTTGCTCAACTATATAAATGCCATTAATTTTTATATTTGAGCCAATATCCTGTGACCTCACTAAAGTCACTTAATAGTTAAATAATTTTTTGAAGGTGTCTTGGGATTTTTCTACATAGTTGTGTTAATTATGAATAAGGCCAGTATTTCTTCTTCTTTTCCAATCTGTATGACTTTTATTTCTTTTTCTTACCTATTTCAGTGGCCAAAGCCTCCAGTACAATGTCGAGTAAAAGTGATGAATGCTGACACTTTCCTTTTTAGGAGGAAAGTATTCAGTTTTTCTCTATTAAACATATTAGCTACAGGTCTAATAAAGATGTCCTTTTACAGTTTGAGAAAGTTCTATTATATTTCTAGTTTACTCACAGTTTTTATTATAATTAAGTAAGGAATTTTGTCAAATGTTTTCATGTATCTATTGAGACGATCTTAAAATTTTTCTTTTTATGAAAAAATGCTCAACATCTCTAATCATCAGGGAAATGCAAATCAAAACCACAATGAGATATCACTTATCTCCAGTGAGACTGGCCTTCATCAAAAAGTCCCAAAACAATAAATGTTGGCGTGGATGCGGAGAGATAGGAACACTCATACACTGCTGGTGGGACTGCAAACTAGTGCAACCTCTGTGGAAAGCCATATGGAGATACCTTAAAGAGATGCAAGTAGAATTACCATTTGATCCAGCAATCCCATT